>PVLC010029519.1:0-20149 GCA_004027655.1 Graphiurus murinus
GCTTGAACTCAGGGGCATTCTACCTCTGAGCTATACTCCCAGCCCTATTTTTTATTCTTTATTTTGAAACCGGGTCTCACTAAGTTGCGGAGTGCCTCACTAGGTAGCTGAGGCTGGCCACAAACCCAGATCTTCCGGTCTCAGCCTCCCAAATGCTGGGATTACAAGCGTGAGTCACCACGCCTGGCTTATTGTTTGTATTCTTG
Organism: Graphiurus murinus; assembly: GCA_004027655.1. Taxonomy (NCBI): domain Eukaryota; kingdom Metazoa; phylum Chordata; class Mammalia; order Rodentia; family Gliridae; genus Graphiurus; species Graphiurus murinus. The sequence goes on from PVLC010029519.1 coordinate 207, forward strand.
ATGATTGCCATTCTAGTGGAGTTAGATGGACTCTCAGTGTAGTTTTGATTTGAATTTCCCTGATTGCTAATGATGTTAAACATTTTTTATATATTTATTGGCCACATGTATTTCTTCTTTTGAGAAATGTCTGTTCAGTTCAATTGCCAATTTTTGTGGTACTGGGAATTGAACCTAGGGATATTTTACCTTTGAGCTACACTCCCAGGCCTATTTTATGATTTTTTTTTTTTTTTTTTTTTTGCGGTACTGGGGATGGAACTCAATGGCATCTTACCTCCGAGCTATACCCTCAGCCCTATTTTTTATTCTTTATTTTGAAACCGGGTCTCACTAAGTTGCAGAGTGCCTCACTAAGCAACTGAGGCTGGCCGCGAACCCGGATCTTCCGGCCTCAGCCTCCCGAATGCTGGGATTACAAGCGTGTGCCACCACGCCCGGCTTTATGATTTATTTTGAAAGAGTCTAACTAAGATGAAGAAGGCCATAATATGTGATCCTCCTGTCTTAGTTTCCCAAGCACTGGGATTACAGCATGTGCTATCATGCCTGGAATCACCTGCCCATTTTTTACTATTTTTTAAGTTATTTGTATATTCTAGATATTAATACTCTATGAGATGAATAGCTGGCAAAGATTTCTCCCATTCATTAGGCTCCCTATTCAGACTCTTTATTACTTGCTTTACTGTACAGCTTTTTAATTTGATACTATCCTATTTATCAATTTTTATTTTATTTTCTGAGGTTTGGAGGTGATATTGAGGAAGTCCTTACCAAAACCTATATGTTGAGAGTTGGTTCTATGTTTTATCTTACTAATTGCAAGATTTCTGGTCTAATTTCTATTTCTTTGATACATCTTGAGTCCATCTCCAAGAGTTCCCACAGTCAGCATCACTCAAAAGTCCAAATCCAAAATCTCCTCTGATACTTGTAAACTCTGAGCTTTTGGTTAGTCTCTTTGAAAACAAAAAGAAAATTGCATACATACAATGTATAATGGCACAGAGTAAACATTTTCATTACAAAAGGGAGAAATAGGACCATAGAAAGAATGAAAGGAAACAAAACAGTATTGAAATACAGCAGGGCAAGCATTTGATCCTGCAGCTCCAATTTTGTCATCAGAGACACATAATGGTGAGAAGCAATCTCCCTAGGGCCCTGGCAGCCTTGCCCCTATAGCCTGGTTGATTGCAATGTGGAGCATACTAACTCTTCTAACCTGTCTCCATGGATCACAGCTAGCAGTCTTTCCTTATTACCAGTCAACATTTCTGGCATCTCTAAATTTCAGGGGTTTTCCTTGTAACCTTGGCTTCACCCTCACAGATTCAAAAATTGCCTTATTTAATCCTCTTGCAGGGATTCCAACCATGCCACACACTGCCTGGTTTCCCAGGCCTTCCTTTGAAATCTGGGGGGAAGTCTCTATGACCCCCTTTTTCCAGCAAAGTCAGCATTATGTGAACATCAAGATCAATCACAAGCAGGAAAGGTAATCACATCTTCTTTAACTACTGCTGCTGAGACCTTTTAAGTTGCAGCCATGGACTGAATTCTAAAATCTCCAAAAATTGTAAGTAAGTAAATCTTCCTTCCTCTAGGTTGTATAGCCAGGTTTTTTTTGGTGATGGCAGTGATAATGTTGACTGAAACAGAAAATGGTAGCAAAGGAATTGGTAGCAAAGAAGTGAGATCACTGCTATATCTAAGTCTGGCCATATACTTTGTGAGTCTTTGGAACTGGTTTGTGAAAGCAAGTTGGAAAGGCCAGAATTTGGCAGGAAAGGTTGACAGAAGAGACTGTGCTCAGGAGATTTCAAAGGGCAAAGAGGACTCCATAAGAAAATGGAGTAGAGGCCACACATGCTACATTCTAATATAGAACTTACCAACTTTTTCCTGTGTCCTTAAACTTTGCATGAGGCTGGATTTAAAGATGATAAACTCATTAAACTGGCAGAGAAAATATCAAAACAGCAAAGTATTCAAACTTGATTATTGATATTGATGTCTGTGCTCTGCAAATTGTAGACCATAATTTGAGGGCAAAAATAAAGGGAAAGAGAATGCACACATTTGCAGTTTGGCCAGAAAAGTATGTGTAAAATTGGGGCCCAGAGAGATGATGTTGTAGAATAAAGTAAAATAGATGAAAGGAAGGAGAAAGCAGTTGCCATGATGGAGGTGGATCCAGCAGTGACCTGGATGGAGGTAGGCCCAGAGGTGGCATGGATGGAGGTGGGCCTTCCAATATAGCTACCTTGTTTCTGTGAGGGCTAGGGGAATATTATATATCCAAACTATTACAGAGTCTAACTCTCATTCTTCTACCTATTGATATTTATTTTCCCAGCACCATTTTGAAAGACTCTTTTTTCTCAAGAATAAGTTTTTGGCTTCTTTGTCAAAAATCAACTGGCTATAAGTGCAAAGATTTGCTTCTGTATCTTCTATTTTATTTCATTGGTTTATGTGTCTATTTTTATGTCAATACTATGCTGTTTGTGTTTTTATAGCAAAATATTCTCTATAGTACTATATACTAGAAACACTATACTGTAGTACAATTTCAAATAGATATTGTGATACCTCCAGCATGGTTCTTTTTGCTTAGAATTGCTTTGTCTATTCTCACTATTTTGTTCTTCCATATGAATATCAGGACTATTTTTTCTTGCTCTTAAAAGAATGATGTTGGTATTTTGATAGAGATTGCAATTAATCTGTACAATCCTTTTAATGGCCATTTTGATGTGTATTCTACTTATTCAAGAATATGAAAAGTCTTTCCATCTTCTAGAATCTTTTAAAAAAATTGTTAGTGTTCTATCATTTTAATTGCAGAGTTCTTTCACTTCCTTGACGAGTTCTTTTGCCTCCTTGGTTAAATTTATTCCCACGTGTTTTTAATCTAATCTGAATGATTTATGTATTATTTTTCAATGGATTCATGATTTGTGTTGTAAAAAGTTAATGCTTTTTGTAAATTCATTTCATATACAGCTACTTTTCTGAATTTATTATCTCTGGAAGGCTTCTGGTTGAGTTTTTTGGATCTTCTAAATATAGGATCATGTCACCTGCAGAGATAATTTTACTTTTTTATATCCTTTTAACTTATATTCCTTTTATCCCTTTAATTACTAACTTATTTGTCTTCCTTTAATTTCCTTATCTTACCTTATTGGTCTAGCTAGATTTTCAAGTATAATATTGAACAAGAATGCTGATAATTGGCATCTTTGTCATGTTCCTAATTTTAAAGGGAATGCATCCAATTTTTCCCCATTCAATAATGTTAGCTTTGGGTTTAACATATATTGCCTTTAAGATGTTGAAGTAAGTACCTTCTATCTCTAATTTTTCAGTGTTTTTAGCAGAATTGGATATTGTCAAATGATTTTTCTGCATCTATTGAGATGATAATATTTTCTTTATTTATAATTATGTAATGAATTATATTTATTGATTTGCATATGTTGAACCGCCTTATATCCCAGAAATGAAACCAACTTGGTGGTGGCATACAATTTTTTGATGTGGTTTTGAATGTGAATTGCTAGTATTTTATTAAAAGGTTTACATCTATGTTCATCAAAGATACTGGTGTTTAATATTCTTTCCTTGAGATGTCTTTATTCAGTTTTGGAATCAACGTAATACTGGTTTTGTAGAATGAGTTTTGAAGTATTCCATATATTTCTATTTAATGTATTAATTTGAGGAGCATTTGGATTAGTTCTTCTTGAAAGATCTTACAGAGTTCATCTGGAAATCGAACTAGTTCTGGACTTTTTTTATAGGAAGCCTCTATTGTTTCTCCTATCTTTTTGCTGGTTGTTGGTCTGTTTAGGTTTCCTATGTCCTCTTGATTCAATCTAGGTAGATTGTATGAACCTAGAAATTTGTTGATTTCTTTTAAATTTTCCAGTTTGTTTGAGCATAAGCTATCGAAATAACTTCTAATGGTCCTCTTTGAATTTACACTCTCCTGATTTTTCAATTATTTTAATAATTTGAATCAGTTATTTTTTCTTTCTCTCCTCTCTGGGATTTATTAATCTTGTTTATCATTTCAAAGATCAGCTTATTGTTTTGTTGATCCTTCATAATATTTTTATTCTCTATTTCATTGACATGTGCTCTGATTTTTAATAATTTCCTACCTTCCGCTGGGTTTGGGGTTAGTGTGTTCTTGTTTGTCTAGTTCTTTGAGGCAATTTGAGATAATGCAGTTGTATATTTGTAGTATTTCTGGGTTTTTAAAGTGGACATTCAATGCTATAATGTTTTTCTCTTAAAATTGCCTTTAGAGACAGAAGGAAGATGGCAACAGAATAAGGACCTTTAGACAAGCCTGTTTCTAACTCATCTTGGGAAGCTTCAAACTGAACAGCATTCCACCTATCGGGACCCCAGGCTGAACCCTCAACCATGAGGCCCCAGTAAAGACGATGACTGAACGTTGTTGGTTCAAACTTCTCCTTATTATACCTCTCTCTCTCTCTCTCTCTCTCTCTCTCTCTCTCTCTCTCTCTCTCTCTCTCTGGGATCGAGGACAGTACCCAAGCAGTAATAGCAGCCATTCTCTTAACCCTGCTTCTCTCACCCCACTCTCATTCTCTGTAACCATTTCTCACAATAGTACCTCTCCAACAGACCCCCAACAACCTACACCTCCAGCAACAATAACAACAGCAACCGTCCGCTGTGCCCCTTCCTCTTCTGCTGGCAAGAGGCGGAGACTCTTAAAGCCGCACAGGGCCTGAGTCACGAGGTGCCCGCATACAGCTCTCACCTGGGCAGGCCACGGGCCGGGCGTGCTGGTGCATGTGCTCTAGTATGGGGCAGCCCTAGGATGTTACCACCTGCAGCCGCTTCTGGCACTCTGCCAGGTGCCATCTAGAGGCAGGGTCTTTCTGGCCAGACTAAGACCCCAACATCTCCCCCTATCTGTTTATATAAAATGGCTATAAATCGTGCCTGTCTTAGGTTGTCGGTCTTCAGAGGCCATCCTTACCCGTCCTTAGAAGAGTGGTATCAAGACCACCTTCCTGTCTTAGGTTGGTATGGCACTGAGTCCGATCATACCCATCACTGGCTACCGACCTAATATGCCACACTCCAGGGGAGGTGTCAGCCTCAATGGCCACGAATGCTGGTACAATCGCTTGCTGCTGCTAACTCTGGCTGGCCCATAGAAGACACATGCACTGCACCAGCCCGACAGTGGCTACCAAGAGATATTAACAGAGCTGAAAAGTCCATACAGGCACCCAAACGGTTACATAGCAACCAGATGACAAAGGGGTTAACTATGGAGAGTTCTGATAAGTCCAATCACTTGAAGGGGTTAACTGTAGAAAGTTCTGTTAAGTCCAATTGCTTGAGACAGCGCTGAAATGTCCATACAAGCGCTCAAACGGTTACATACTGCAAAAAGTTCTGATAAGTCCAATCGCTCAAAGAGGTTAACTGTAAAGAGTTCTGATAAGTCCAATGAAAAGTCTAATAGACGGCAGTGGAAAAGCAGAAGTCCTGCATCAATCCAAGTTGTGTCCGGGCTCAGAGGAGGGCTGCGTCGTATCTTCAGCACTCCTCCTAGGCGCCACACTGCTCCCAGGGCCATCAGGCCCACGGTCACCAGATGTACCAGTGCTGCTAGTCTCCTCTTGGCTTGTCGAGGGCTCCACTGCAGGTCTCACTAGGCATTCAGGAACCCAAATCAGCACAGCCTTTTCCTGTTGAAATACACAAACAAAACCTCTCTTCCAAATTAACAAGGATATCAACACAAATAAGCAAAAGCTGGAGAAGAGAGAAGCAAGATTTAGTAGTTTGGAGGAAAGGAAAGCAGGATTTCATTGCTGATTATTGAGAATGGTAAAAGCAAAACAGCCCCAGCTGAAACTGGTAAAGGCGTTCAGAAACAACGAAATCCTGTTGGCTATGGCATCTTCATCTTCTTGTTATGATGATAAAGTAGGAAACAATGTAGAGAATGGCAAAAGAAGAAAACATAATCTCGGACTCCCGCACTTAGCTGTGGAAGTCCTGCCCCTCCTCTGTAAACCAAGGGGCTACTTTCGTGACTGTATGGCAAAACCACCGCAGGGTATCTATTTACCGCAGTTTCCCCTGCTTGGAGCAGGTCCCACAAGGTCTGCTCCATGCTACGCTTGGAAATCTCTGATCCCATAGCTGTTTCTGAATTTTATACTAAACTACTTTAAAACTCGATCACCTCACCACGAACTTTCAAACCTGGTCGCTTCACCGCGAACTTTCAAACCTGGTTGCTTTACCTCGAACTTTCAAACCTGGTCGCTTTACCTCAGACTTTCAAACCTAGTTGCTTCACCGAGAACTTTCCTTTACTGAAAAACTTTGATTAAAAACTTGATAAAAGCTAAATTACAAGTACTAGTACTATACTATTTCTACCTGTCCTCACCTGCGACTCGGGTCTCGGGGTTCTCAGGTCTTGGGGTCCCCGGGTTTCGGGTTCCCGGGTTTTGGCACCACTTATCGGGACCCCAGGCTGAACCCTCAACCATGAGGCCCCAATAAAGACAATGACTGAATGTTGCTGGTTCAAACTTCTCCTTATTATACCTCTCTCTCTCTCTCTCTGGGATGGAGGACAGTACTCAAGCAGTAATAGTAGCCATTCTCTTAACCCTGCTTCTCTCACCCCACTCTCGTTCTCTGTAACCGTTCCTCACAATAGTACCTCTCCAACAGACCCCCAACAACCTACGCCTCCAGCAACAACAACAATAACAACAGCAACCGTCCGCTGTGCCCCTTCCTCCTTCTTCTGCTGGCAAGAGGCGGAGACTCTTAAAGCCGCACAGGGCCTGAGTCACGAGGTGCCCGCATACAGCTCTCACCTGGGCAGGCCACGGGCCGGGCGTGCTAGTGCATGCGCTATAGCGTGGGGCAGCCCTAGGATGTTACCACCTGCAGCCGCTTCTGGCACTCTGCCAGGTGCCATCTAGAGGTGGGGTCTTTCCAGCCAGGCTAAGACCCCAACACCACCTTTCAAAATAACCTCATAAGAATTGGGAACTAAAGACAAGAACTCAATAATACCTACGAGGCAACCTTTAAGTACCCTGGATGAAAAGGGAAAAACAACAACCAGAGACACAAGAACAATAGCATGCGCCACACTCCATTTGCCCCTGTATTCAGTGATGAAGGGTGAGTGAAGAGGAAGGAGATAGAGTATGGAATGCAAGAATAGGGTAAAGCAGAAAATAGAATCAAGTATGATAAGTGTTTGAGTGTAGTTAGGTAATACATAGAAAAGATTAGAGATAGTGAAAATAAAGGAGAATTCTAGTAGCCAATGTAGAATATTTAGGTATAATGATACAAAGTGATTTAATACAAGGCACTGGCAGGCAGGTTCACTAGGACTCTCACAGACAAAACAGAACACAGACAATATTTCACATGTACATACACAAGAGGAGAGGAAGACAAAAAAGATTAAAAGAACTTTAATTTCTTTGTTGGAAAAGAGCTGTTTTCCTTTGTGGTTTTGAATGTTTCCTTGCAGGCTGCTTCTTCTTGTAAACCCCTACTGCTATAGTTTGACTCTATAGGTGAACCAGCAGGAAGGACTTCCAGACACTAAAAACAAACTAATCACAGCTTATAGATGAAACTTCCCAGCACCCCACACATTAAAGTTTAAAAATGCTGGAGGAGGGAAAAAATGGTAACTGAGGGAAGCAGTACATTTCAGTCACTCTGAGACTCAGAACTCAATCATCATGAAATCAGCTCCTTGTCAAGTGAAAAGTTGAACAAAGCAATGGAAAATTGAAACATGGCAGAACCAAAGCCAGAGGACAGAAAAGTGCCCCATGTGCCTCACATGAGGAACAATGGCAGCAGCATCTTGGCCTGACCATGTGGGGGCTGCCAGCACTGTGGCCTCAAGGGAATCCCAGCAAAGAAGCCAACAACTTGATGTGAAGTAAGCAGCTGCAGTTTATCGGTATTGTAAGTGATTGGCAATTTGCTCCACATTTGACAGAGATCTGACTACCCAGATGCCCAGCTAGAATCTTTAGCAGTGGTGGCCAAGCCCACATCCTCCTCCAAGATCCAGAGTAGTGCTCAACGAGACCGTAAGTGAACTAGCTGCCCCATCAGGAGACTGCCTCGCACAGCCATATGGCCTCACATGGCAAGTGATAGACTCATGGGGTCTGAAACTTTGTGGTTCACCCCAGTTTAGGTGTGGGGGAGACTGCTGCTGGAAACAGCAGAAGCATGGATTAGCACACAGTCTCCAGGGCCACTTGGGCAAAGAGGTCTACAGTTGTCAGGATGCAGTGCCCTAGTAGAGCCTCTGGAGATTGCCACAGGACAACCAACCATGGTGTCTTGGGAGAAGTCAGGCCAACCCATCCCTATCTGTGGAGAATGCAGAGCCCCATGCTTACACTGGGTCTGGTCCCAGTTACATCTACCACTTTCATAGGAAGAGAGGAAGACACAAGCCCATGGCCTGTGAAAGGCGTGGAGACCCAGGCTTGCAGCAGGAGAGGCACCAATGGCATTAGACACCTGCACAGACAGAGAGACACCAGGCCAGGGTCCCAAACATTGAAGGAGACCAAAAGTAGGGCTATATACTGTCATCACTGCTATAGGTTACTGATCAAATAACAATACTAAGAACATGATCAAGAACCTAGTATATAAAGTGGACCTCAGCCAGGCGTGGTGGTGCACGCTTGTAATCCCAGCATTTGGGAGGCTGAGACTGGAGGATCCGGGTTCGCGGCCAGCCTCAGCTACCTGGTGAGGCGCTCCACAACTTAGTGAGACCCTGTTTCCAAATAAAGAATAAAAAATGAGGCTTGGGGTATAGCTTGAAGGTAGAATGCCCCTGAGTTCAATCCCTAGTACTGCAAAAAAAAATAAAATAAAGTGGACCTTAAATGGCCGAAAGTATCCATGCAGACCCAGGAGGGCTGCAGAGGCCAAGTCTGGTCTGTACTCATATATTTGCAAGGTTTTTTGTTTTGTTTATTGTTGCCGTTGTTGGTAATGTGTGTGTGTGTTTGTTTGCTCTCTTCTCTATCCCTGTTACAAGCTTCTTCTCTCTTTCCTATCTACTCTCGTCTCTCTGTCCCTTTTTTTTAATTTTCTTTGTCTTGTTTAAATCCATTTCATTTCACTATACCTAAATACACTGGCTACTAGAATCCTCCTATATATTCACTATCTCTAATTACTACTATATATTACCTTACTACACTCAAACTTTCATTCTACTTTATCCTATCCTCTATTTTACCCCATTCTTACATCTATTACTCCAGTTCCTTCTTCCTCACTCAACCTTCACCATTGAATACAGCACAAGTTGCCTTTGTACATACCTGCAGACACCTATAAATCCCTACTGCTGAGATTGAACCAGAGAGGTGAACCACCAGAAAGGACTGCCAGACACTAAGGACAAACTAACCACAGCTGACAGAAGGAACTGCCCAACAGACCACACATTGAAGTTTAAAAATGCATAGGACACAAACTGTTATGCTTACACCTCTGAGCTGACTCGCTATAATATAAAGCAGACAGGTTCCTGGACCTTAACACCTGGAACCCATCAATGTCACCATTGCAGCAGGCAGAAGGAGCCCCAAAGTAACTGCAACCCAGTACTAACAATCTACAGGCAGAACAACAGTGGGGTGATACAGGACACAGTTTTCAAAGCTGGTGTCAAAGGGCAATAGTTACACAACAGATTGCTTAGAATACCCATATAGTAGAGGCTATTCCATTTTAAGGTATACCAGGTGGTAAATATCTACCTCCAGAATAAGATAATATAAAGAGAGAAAAAATAGACATAGAAACCTACAGAGAGAAAGCTATCAAAAGCAACAATGATATGAACTTAAGAAACCTGAAATCATGAGAAGGAAGGATAGCAAGGAGGCAATGAGCTCCCATAACCCAACAATAATAGAAACCACCAACAAAGAATTGCACAGATTGCCAGAAGGACAATTCAGAACTTTAATAGTAGAAATGGTACAGAATTTCTGAAAAGAATTCGGAAAGATCCTGAAAAAGATGAAGGAACAAATAAAGCATTTGACATTCTGAACACTTATTTTTAAAAAGTTCTGAAGGAAGTGAAGATTGCAATAATTGAAGTGAAGGCATCAATACAAATTATAAACAGTAGACTAGACTACATGGAAAATAGAATCTCACTCTAAGAAGATGACCATTCCAAAAATGAATGCATAGTACATAATTTAGAAAAAACAATTTGGTAGCATGAATTTGGTAGCATGAAAAAAGATATGAGTCAATTTTAAAAGAGCTAACCTCAGAATAATAAACATAGAAGATGGAATCGAAGCTGAAATGAAAGGAATCAATTTTTTCAGAGAAATAACATCAGAAAATTTTTCCAAATATAAAAAAAGAGTTCAACACACAGGTACAGGAAACATAGAACCTCCATTAGACAAGATCAGAGAAAAGGTTCACCATGCCACATAATAAATTGACTAACATAGAGGCCAAGGAAGGAATCTTAAAGGCAACAAAAGTAAAAGAACAAGTGACATTCAGAGACAAACCAATAAGAATCACTCCAGACTTCCCACACAAATACATGAAAGCCAGGAGGGCCTGGAGCAACATATTTCAAACTCTGAGAGAAAATAACTTACAGGCAAGGCTATTCTACCCAGCAAAAATATCTCTCAAATTCAATAGGGAAATAAAAACCTTTCATAACAAACAAAAGCAAAAAGAATTTATGTCTTCCAAACAAGCACTACAGAAAATAGTCAGAGATTAATTACAAAGAAGTAATAAATGCCAGAACCAGAGAAACAATGATTTTCATCAAACAACTTATCAAAGAAGAAGAAACACTACCTCAAACAGAAGTTAAAACTCAAAATGTTAGGAATTAAAAACCATCTCTCAATAATCACACTGAATATAAATGGCCTCAATTCCCCAATAAAAATATATGTTAGTATAAGTTAGCAAATGGATTAAAAATCATAATCCATCTATATGCTGCTGGCAAAAAACACACCTTACAAGTAAAGATACTTACAAACTAAAGGTGAAGGACTGGAGCAAGGTAATCCATGTAATGAAACTTGAAGGCAAGCAGCAGTAGCAACTATGATATCAGACAAATTAGACTTCAAGCCTAAACTTATTAGATGAGACAAAGCAGGTCATTTTTATTGGTAAAAGGAACAATCCAGCAAGAGTATATAACAATAGTCAACGTTTATGCTCTACACATAGGTACAACCACTTTCATAAAACAAATTCTTCATGACATTAAGTCACACATAGATCCCAATACAATAATATTGGGAAACTTCACACTCCTCCCATACCAGTTGACCAATCTTCTAGACAAAGGCCAGTAAAGATGTCTCAGATCTAAAGAACACCATAAACCAAATATACCTATTAGACCATACAGAATATTCCACCCAAATACAACTGAATTCACATTTTTTTCAGCTGCTTACTGAACTGTCTCCAAAATAAACCACATCTTGGGCCACAAAGCAAGCACTGGCAAATTAAAAAAAGTGACATAATCCCCTGCATCTCTTCAGACTTTAATGGAATGAAACTAGAAATCAACTATAAGACAACCCAGAGAAACCACATAAACACATGGATACTGAACACCATGCTGCTGAATGAGGAATGGGTCATAGAAGAAAAAAGGGAAGAAATTAAATTCCTAGAAATAAACAAAAATAGAAACACAACATATAAAAATCACTGGGACACCTTGAAGGAATTATTAAGAAGAAAATTCATAGCGCTAAGTGCTCACATAATAAGAACAGAAAATCACCAAATAAACAACACATATCAAAGCCCTTGATAACCAGGAACAGTCTAATTCCAAAGCCAGTAGAAGATAGGAAATCATTAAAATCAGAGCAGAAGTGGAGAACAAAACAAATTTAAAAATCAACAAAACTAAAAGCTGGTTTCTAAAAAATAAAATAAATAAGAGATAAACCACTAGCCAACCTAATCAACAGAAAGAGAGAATCAACTCAAATTGCTAAAATAAGAGATGAAAAAGGTGATATTACCACAGACAGCACAGAAATCCAAAGGCTTATCAGAAAGTACTTTGAAAAACTATACGCCAAAAAATGAAAAACCTAGAAGAAATTTCTAGACACATACAACTTTCCCAAATTGAATCAAGAAGATAAAGAAAGTTTAAACTGACCAATAGAAATCAACAGATTGAAGCAGAAATAAAAAGCCTTCCATCAAAGAAAAGTCCAGGTGCAGATGGTTTCTTAGCTGAATTTTATAAAACATTTATAGAAGAGCTAATCCCAATACTTCTAAATTTATTCCATTAAATAGAAAGAAATGGAACTCTGCCAAATATATTCTATGAAGCCAACATCATGTTAACGCCAAAACCAAATAAAGACTGTCCAAGAAAATAAAACTATAGACTAATATTACTGATGAACTTAGTCACAAAACTTTTTTTTTTTTTTTTTTTTTTTTTTTTTTTTTTTTTTTTTTTTTTTTTTTTTTTTTGCGGTACTAGGGGTTGAACTCAGGGGCATTCTACCTCCAACCTATACCACAGCCCTATTTTTTATTCTTTAGTTTGAAACAGGGTCTCACTAAGTTGTGGAGTGCCTCACTAGGTATCTGAGGCTGGCCATGAACCCAGATCCTCCGGTCTCAGCCTCCCGAATGCTGGGATTACAAGCATGCACCACCATGCCTGGATTAGTCACAAAACTTCTAAACAAAATACTAGCAATGCTCATTCAAAACCACAACAAGAAAATTATACATCATGACTGAATTAGGTTTACCTCAGTTGGTTCATGATACAAAAAATAAGCTATTTACCACATAAACAGAACTAAAGACAATAATCACATGATCATTTCAATAGACACTGAAAAATTATTCAACAAAATCTAACACCCATTCATGCTAAAAACGCTGCAGAGAATCATAAAAGAAGAAACATAACTCAACATCACAAAGACAAAATACAATAGGCCCACAGCCAACAACATATTGAATGGGGAAAAACTACGAGGGTTTCCATTAAACACAGGTACAAGACAAGGATATCCACTATCACCACTGCTTTTCAATATGGTACTTGAAACTGTAGCCAGAGCAATAAAGTAAGAGAAAGAACTCAAAAGAGTGCAAAAAGAAAAAGAACTGAAACTATCTCTATTTGCAGATGATGTTATATTACACTTAGAAGACCCAATAAAATCAACAAAAAGGCTTTTGGAACTGATCAACAAATTAAGCAAAGTGTCCAGATACAAAATCAAACTTTAAAAATCAGGAGCTATTCTGTATGCCAACCATAAATCGACTAAAAAAGAAATCCAGAAAATATTTCCACCCATGATATCTCCCAAAACAATAAAATACTTAGAAATAAACCTAACCAACAAAGTAAAAGGCCTCTACAAGGAAAATTATAAAACATTGAAAAAAGAAATTGAAGATCTCCAAAGATGGAAGGACCTCCCATGTTCTTGAATAGGCAGAATAAATATCATCAAAATGGCTGTTCTTCCAAAAGTGGTCTACAGATTCAATGCAATACTCATTAAAATATCAAGGTCATTTTTCACAGATATAAAAAGATCAGTCCTTAAATTCATTTGGAACAACAAAAAACCCAGAATAGCCAAAATAGTTCTCAGCAACAAGAACCAAGCAGGAGGCATCACAATACCTGACTTCAAACTATATAACAGAGCCATAGTAATAAAAACAGCATGATAACGGCACAAAAGTAGACACATAGATCAATGGAGGAGAATAAAGACTCAGAAACAAATCCACACACTTACAGTCAAATTATTTTTGACAAAGGGGTCAAAAGCACACACTGTAAACAGTATAGCTCCTTCAACAAATGGTGTTGACAACTGGTTATCCATATGCAGAAAAATGAAAATAATCCTCACTTTCTCAACCTACACAAGAGTCAATTCAAGATGGATTAAAGACCTGAAAATTAGATAAGAGATCTTAAAGCCACTTGAAGTGCGCATAGGACCAACACTCCAACATATAGGCACAGGTAAAAATTTCCTCAACAAGACCCTAAAGATGCAAGAAATTAAAAGGAGGGTCAATATGTAGTGTTACGTTAAACTGAAGAGCTTTTGTGCAGGAAAGAAAACTATCAAGAACCTTAGAAGACAGCTGACAGAATGGGAGATTTTTGCCAGCTAATCCTCTGGTAGAGGACTAATATCTAAAATATACCGAGAACTCAAGAAACTCACTGCCAACAAAACAAATAACCCAATCAAAAAATTGGCACTTGAACTAAATAGGCACTTCACAAAAAAGAAATACAAATGGCCAATAAATATATGAAAAGATGTTCCACATCATTAGTAATCAGAGAGATGCAAATCAAAAGTATTCTGAGATTTCACCTATCCCTAATTAGAATGACAATCATTAAAAACACAAACAATAACAAATGCTGGTGAGTATATGGAGAAGTAGGAACTCTGATACACTGTGGTGGGATTGCAAATTAGTACAACCACTTTGGAAAAAAATTTTGGTAGGTCCTCAGACAAATGGAAATGAATCTACCATATGACCCAAACACTATACCACTATACCACTCCTGGGTATATAGCCAAAAGAATGGAAACCAAACTACCAGAGAAATGCACACATATCAGTGTTTATAGCTGCACAATTCACAATTGCCAAACTATGGAACTAGTTGAGATGTCCACCAACAGATGAATGGATTACAAGACTAGGAGATATGTACACAATGGAACTTTACTCTTCAATAAAGAAGAGCAAAATTACACCATTTGCAAAGAAATGGATGGAACTGGAGAAAATTATGCTAACTGAGATTAGTCCATCACAAAAAGTGAAAAGTTGGATGTTCTTCCTAATATGTGGGAGTCAGAGAGAAAATAGGATGTAAGAGGGACTCCAGACGAAAAAGGAGAAACCTTAGATAAGTGAAGAAGGTGACCTGAGTGAGGGAAATGTGAGGGGGAGGAGAACACCTCAATGGACATGATGTACACACACACAAACTTATCAAAGCCAATCACTGTGCTGAGCATGGGAAGGAAGGGAGAGGGAGAGATTAAGGTGAGAACTAGTGAAGGATTCAGTGAGTGCTATGTGCATGTATGCCTCTATCACCCTGAACTTCATTAAGATGTACGATTACAATGCATCAATAAATTTTTTTTTAAATGTCTTTATAGTGTCCAGAAATTTTTGGCAAGTTGTAGCTATTTTCACTTCATTCTAGGAATTTTTAAATTTCTTCTCTTATTTCTTCCATGATTCAGAACTCATTCAAAAGCATGTCCTTCAGTTGGGTTCACTGGCACACACCTGTAATCCCAGTACTTGGGAGGCTGAGGCAGGAGGATTGCCAGTTCATGGCCAGCCTCAGTAACTTAGAGAGACCCTCAGAAATGTAGTGAGACTCGAGCCGGGCGTGGTGGCGCACGCTTGTAATCCCAGCATTTGGGAGGTGGAGACTGGAGGATCCGGGTTCGCAGCCAGCCTCAGCTACCTAGTGAGGCACTCCGCAACCTAGTGAGACCCTGTTTCAAACTAAAGAATAAAAAATAGGGCTGGGGGTATAGGTTGGAGGTAGAATGCCCCTGAGTTCAATCCCCAGTACCACAAAAAAAAAAAAAAAAAAGAAATGTAGTGAGACTCTGTTTCAAGATAAAATATTGCTGGAGGTCTAGCTCAGAGTTAGAATCCCCCTAGATCCAATCTTTGATACCAAAAAAAGTATCATTCAATTGTCATGAACTTATGTAATTCTTCTGGACCTTACTGTTGTTGATTCATACTTTCAGTTCATTATGATCTGAAAATATACAAGAACTTATATTCAATTTTTATGAATTTTGCTAGTACTTGCTTTGTATCCTAGAATATTGTCTATCTTGGAGAAGGTTCTATGAACAGTTGAGAAAAATGTGATGTCATTGCTGTTGGGCGAAATATTCTATAAATGTCTGTTAGGTGAATTTATAATATTCTTTAGGTCTAAATAATCTTTACTGATCTTTTGCCTGGATGTACAACCCCAGTATTATTGTTTTGTACTCTATCTGGGTCTTAATGTAGTATTTGTTTTATGTATGTGGATGCACCAACATTTGGGGTATAAACACTATCATTATATCTTACTGTTGGATTGTTTCCTTTATTAGCAAGAAGTGACCATGTTTTATTCTTCTGCTGAGTTTTGGCATGAGATCTGCTTTGTTGGATATGAATGTAGCTGTCTCTGCTTGCTTTTGATCTCCATTTTCATGGAATATCCCTTTCATACTTTTACCTTTGGCCTGTGAATATCTTTGCCTGTAAAATGAATATCATGCAAGCAGCATTGTATCTGTCAGTATTCTTTCAGCCATAATCTAAATATCTGACAACATAAATTAGAGGAAAGACTACTTGTTTTCTTATAGTTTGGGGCTCAGTCCATGTGAGGCTGGGAACTGGGGATCTCAAAAGGAAGAGAGAGGGGGGGGGGATGGGCCATATATAGTCTCCAAGGTTGCACCCTCAGAAACCAACTTCTCTAGCCACAATGTAACAGCCTGCTGGGTACCACCCAGGTAAATCCATTACAATGGACCTATCCACTTCTGAAATTACAACCCTCATGACTCAATTATATCAACCCTGAATATTAATAAATGACCTCTTTAGGGGATATTTTATATCTAACTATAATGAGCATAATTTTTTAAGAACTCTTTTTTTCATTTATCTTTTGTGTTATTTTTATTCTCTATTTCACTAACTTAATCTCAGATTTTTTTATTATTTCCGTCCTTCTAAATGGTTATAGAATTTGCTCATTCTTGTTTTCCTAGGGACTTGTAATGTGTCATTAAAGTCTTTCTGATTTTTTTATGTAGGCACTCAGAGGTATAAACTTGCTTCTTAGAACCATCTTTATACTACCACAGAGATTCTGATATATTGTATCTCTGTTGTCATTTAAGTCTAAGACTTTTTTCATTTTTTCCTCTGGTTTCATTTATCACCCATTCATTGTTCAAAGGTGTATTGTTCAGTCTTAATATGTTTACATAGTTTCTGTAGTTTTTCTTACTGTTGATATTTCATTCCACTATGATCTGATAAAATTCAAAGAATTATATAAATGTTTATATTTGCTAAGGCTTTATTTGTGGCATGATATATGATCTATTTGAGGTAAAGTTTAATGATCAGTTGAACATAAAGTAAATTCAGTTGTTGAGTGAAATATTCTATAGATGTTAGGTCCATTCGCTTTATAATATTTTTATGTTTGAAGGATATTTACTTGTTTTATGTTGGGATGACATCTCTATTGGTGAAAGAGGTGTATTGGCTTCACCCAGTACAATTATATTGGGGGTCTATCTGAGTTTTTATTTTGAGTGATGTTTATTTTACTTAATTTGGTACATCAATATTTGGGACATAATTTGTTGCTATTGTTAAATCTTGTGGGATTGTTCTCTTTAGTTTCATGAATTGACCTTCCTTTTTCTCATCTGATTGATTTTGGCTTAAAGATTTCTTTCTTTGATGTGAAAGTAGCTACTTCTGCTTATTTTCACATTCCATGGGCATTAAATATGATTTTTCTTCATTTCAATTTCGCCTTTTGCTGTCTTTACCTCTAAATGAATCTCTTGCAAACAACATATAATCAGTTGTTGTTTTTTAAATATAGTCTGCCAATTTGTCTTTTAATTAGAGAATTGGGACCATTTACACTCAGGGACATTATAGAGAGATGTTTATTCATTTCTGCCATTTTGATTTAATTCTTTATTAAAATTTTTACTGGAGCACTGTAATTATCAAAGTGAGATTCAAAGTGACATACTTATATATGTACATATGTTTAATTCAGCCCTATTCCTCATTTGGTTAACCATTTTTCTAGGGAAATTTATCCATTCATGAGCTGTGGAACTTGATTTTAATTGATTCTATTTGTAACATTTAAGTATTTTCTGTAGTGTTTGACTGCTGGCAATGAATTCTTTTTACTCACTCTTATCTCAAAAGATCTTTCTATTATTATTTCCCTCAAAATGTTATCCTTACCATAAGTCTATATCTCAGATCCTTTATTTATTCCAATCACTCCTATTCCTCTCCTATTGTTGTCTGAGAGTTCTTTATTCTAATCATGACTATTTTTTTCTTCAATACTATGATCAAAGGTCATTACTTTGTCTTTCAGTTCCAATATTTTGTCGTCTTCTTGGTTTACTCTATTAAATTTTTTAATTCAATTTTTAATTTAGTGTGCCTTTATTTCTAAAATTTTTGCTTGGTTCTTTTTTAATCCTCTCTCTCTCTGTGTCTCTCTGTCTCTCTGTCTCTCTCTGTCTCTCTCTGTCTCTCTTTCTCTCTCTCTCTCTCTCTCTCTCTCTCTCTTCTCACTTGCTCTCATACTTGCTCTCTCTCTTTCACTCTCTCACTCACTTGCTCTCACTTTCACTGTTACTGAATTTTTCTCAATCATATCCTGTACTGACTTCCTTTATTTATTCAGATGTTTTTCGGTGTTCTCTTAGAATGTATTTAGCTTTTTTATAATCATTTTTAAATTCTGTATCTGATATTTCATCCACATTTTTATGTTTGGAGTCAGTATATGTTACCTTTTGCTTCAGTGTTCTTTTACTTGATGTTTTCCAAGTTCATATCTATTATAGCATTTATCAGTACTTCATTTATTTTTATGGTTCAGTATTACTGAATTGAATAAATATACTGCATTTTTATGTGTTCTTCTGTTGATAGACATTTGTGGTGTATTTACATTGCATCCATTATAAATAGTGCTTCTTTGAACATTCATGTGCAAATTTTTGTTTGAATGCCTGTTTTCAATTCTCTGGATTTGCCAGGTCATATTGTGAGTTTAGGTTTACCTTTTTAAGAAACTGCTAATGTATTTTCTTCTTTTTTTTTGCAGTACTGGGGATCGAACTCAGGAGCATTCTACCTCCGAGCTACACCCCCAGCCATATTTTTTATTCTTTATTTTGAAACAGGGTCTCACTAAGTTGCAGAGTGCCTCACTAGGTAGCTGAGGCTGGCTGTGAACCCTGATCCTCCGGTCTCAGCCTCCCAAATGCTGGGATTACAAGCATGCGCTACCATGCCTGACTTTTTTTGCTAATGTATTTTCAACAGTGGATACACCATTTTCAATCTCAGCAGAAATGTATGGAGGTTCAAATTCTTCCGCACTCTTGCTAACATTTGCTATTTCCCCAATTTTTAACATTTTAGTCATCCTAGTAAGTAAAGTAGTATCTCACAATTTTTTTTTAGCATGGATTTTTATACATTTCTTGGGTACAACAGGGTTAATCACACATCTTTGTTGGGTACAAGCTAGTATAGATAAAGACATCCATGCACACATTTCTCATTAACACTTCCCCAATTTCCATCCCCCTCCCTCCTTCTCAAGGTCAGTTTAGTGATTGACTTTGATGTGATCTTGTAAGTACATCATGCTCATTAGGGTGTCGCCCCCCCCCGTCCCCCATCACCTTCCATTAAATCAAATTCTTTGTTCACCTAAGAATTCTTCTTCATCTGGAGTCCCTCTTATGTCCCATTTTCTCCTAGCTTCCACATATTAGGGAGAGCATTCGATTTTTAACTTTTTGTGACTAATCTCACTTAACATAATGTTTTCCAGTTCCTTCCATTTCCTTGCAAATAACATGATTTTGTTCTTCTTTAAGGCTGAGTAAAATTCCATTGTGTACATATCCCATAGTTTTGTAATCCATTCATCTGTTGATGGACATCTTGGCTGG
>PVLC010029520.1:0-20153 GCA_004027655.1 Graphiurus murinus
CTTCCTCCTCCTCCTCCTCCTCCTGTTCCTCCTCCTCTTCCTCCTCCTCCCCTCCTTTTCTATTCTCTCTCTCCCTCCTTTCCTTTCTCTCTCTCTGTCTCTGTCTGTCTGTCTGTCTCTCTCTCTCTCTCTCTTTCTCTCTTCCCTAGAACTGGGGATTGAACACAGCACCCTATTTTATTTTTTTAAGGTTTCCTTGTCATTTTATTTTTTTAACCCTATTTTATTTTTCACCTTTTATTTTGAACCAGTCTCACTTAGTTGCCGCAGTTAGCCTCAAACCTGCAATCCTGCTGTCTCGGCCTCCCAAGTACTGAGATTACAGGTGTGCAGCACCACTGGGCCTGGCTGAGAGGGAGCCCCTAAGAGTAGCCCCTAGGACCCCTTTTCTCTGCATCCCAGGCGCTGAGCTCCTAAGCCCCGGCCCGGGGGTGGCACACAACCCGACAGACATATATTCTCTCACCTGCCTTTCTCGGGACAGATGTGAACCCTGAGGCCACCAATTTAGTAATTTGCCAAAGGTCACGAGACAAGTCAGCAACACAAATAGGACTCGCTCTGAGTCACCTGGATACTAACATAGGGTCCTTCCCCTTCCACCAGGCTGCCCGTAAGGGTTAGTAGCAAAAGAAGCAAAAACACGGAGGGCACGTTCCAGAGGACCCGAGACCCCTCCGCGTTCTGGGCCAGCTCCACTGCACCACCTTCAGATCTCAGAAGCACCAAAGGCCCGACAGCTGGCCACGCCCGAGTCAGGCTGGCCAAGGGGACCTTTTACCACTGAGAATCTCCAAACTAATCTTTATGTTAAACACTCCAGTGACACACCAAGTGTTAGTGCAAAAGCAAAGCCCAAGCCGGGTATGGTGACGCACACCTGTCATCTCAGTACTTGGGAGGCTGAGACAGGAGGATCCCAGGTTCAAGGATAGCCTCAGCAACTTAGCGAGGTCCTGCTTCAAAATAAAAAAATAAAAGCCGGGCGTGGTGGTGCACACTTGTAATCCCAGTACTTGGGAGGCTGAGACCAGAGGACCACAGGTTCGCAGCCAGCCTCAGCTACTTAGTGAGGCCCTCTGCAACTTAGTGAGACCCTGTTTGAAAATGAGGAATAAAAAATAAGGCTGAGGATGTGGCTCGGAGGTAAAATGTCCCTGAGTTCAATTCCCAGTACCACAAAAAAATAAAATCAAATAAATTAATTAATTAATAATAAAATAGGGTTAGAGGTATTGCTTAGAGGTAGAATGCCCCTGGGTTCAATCCCCAGGACCGTAAAAAAAAAAAAAATTAAATAAATAAATAATTAAATAGGGTTAGAAGTAGAATGCCCCTGGGTTCAATCCCCAGCTCCACACACAAACAAAAAAAAAAAAAAAGTAAAGTTCAAGAAGAAAGAGTCTGGCACAGCTGCAAAATTGAGGCACTGCCACCCCAGGGAGGGGCGGGTGGTCCCTCGTTACTACCGCCCCCTGCCCGTGTCCTGCCCCTCCTGCCCCTCCTGCCATGGCTGCAGCCTTTGCTGCCCTGGGCTGCTGAAAGGGGGTCCCCTGTGGACATGCTCGCCTTGACTCCGCCTCATTCCCAATCTTCTCCACGCTAGCCAGAGAGACGCTTCCGACAGTAACCTCCCCGTGCTGCCCTCGTGTCTAGAAACCTCCATCTCAGGGTGGGGCTGGACTCTTAGAATGGCCAAAAATCCACCGGCCCCTGCCTGCTCCTCTGGCTTCACCCCAAGGGGAGGCTGGGCGAGGCCTGCACCTGACCCTCAGGCCCACCCGCTGCCCTCTGCAGCCCAGGCCCCCGCCAGCCTGGCTCCCCAGCCACACTTCCAGAATTTCTTGCATAAGTGGCCCGTCTGATCCCCTGTTACCTCTGCTCTGAGCTTACAGAACCCGTTTCCTTCCCACCCCACCCCACTTGTTACCCCGTTGCCCCAGAAGAGGATCTGCCATGTCTGGGATTTGCTGGGACTGGAATTGAACTGAGCTTCAGTTTTCTCCCCCAACACCCCCTTTTCTCATCCCCCAAGCTCCTGTTGGCACCCCGCAAATCCACTCCTCCTCCTGGGCTGTCTCCCCGGTAAGCAGGGCTCTTGAGTGGGGGTAGGCAAGGAGTCAGTCACTGCTCAAGACCAAGAAGTAAGGATGCTTGTTTGACAAGGAACCTAACCTACCCCTGACAGCACGATAAATTATTAAATCCTAAGTAGCTGGCACCTCCGGGCCTGGGATCTGCGCTCCCTGCGGCTTCCCTCCGTCCTCTCTGCACTGGTCCCCAGGGGTCAGCACACTGATGAAATCCCCTGCTTCCTCTCAGCCACACTGTCGCTGCTATGTGCCCGGAATGTGGCATGATCCCGGCACCCGTGGGGGGCCCAGTAAGTGAAGGACAGAGCTGAAGCCAAAGGAAACAGCGTGGAAAGAGCAAACACTCACGGTCTTCTCTTGGGCCTCGGGGAGGCCGCCCGCATCTTCACCCTCCTCTTTCTGCGCCTCATTTTCTCCACTGTCTCCAGCCGTCTCTGTTCCCTGCTCACAAGAGAAACCCAGGGTTTCACGAATCTTAGGTAAGGTCCCAAGGAAAAGCCAGGCCACGCCTGCGGCAGCTTTCTTCTGTAGAGCACAGTATATCAACGACACAAGCAGACCCCTGTTCCTGGGGTCACTTAGCTCCTCCAGCACCGGTTCACCAACCCTGACACTGCTGGTGGGGCTCGTGGGTGGGAGTGAGTAGACAGATGTGGCTGTTTATGGTAATAAACTGCCTGAGTGAGGGGTTTTGATTCACACATTTAAAGATTATGAGGAGGACAGATACACAGATGGATGGAGGTAAACAGATAAGGCAGACAGGTAGACAGGATGGATGGATGAATGGATGGATGATGGATAATGGGGAAATGAATGGATGGATGGATGATGGATGATGGAGAAATAGATGGATGGATGGATGGATGATGGATGGATGGAGGGATGGATGATGGATGAATGGGTGGATGGATGGATAGATGATGGATGGATGGATGGAGAGATGGTTGGAGAGATGGATGGATGGATGGATGAATGGAGAGATGGATGTGTGGATGGATGGATGGAGAGATAGATTGATGGATGGATGCATGCATGGAGGGATGGATGGATGCATGGATGCATGGATGGATGCATGGATGGGTGGATGCATGGATGATGGATGGATGGATGGATGGATGGGTGGATGAATGGAGAGATGGATGGATGGAGAGATGGATGGATGGATGCATGCATGCATGCATGCATGGATAGATGGATGGAGAGGTAGATTGATGGATGGATGGATGGATGGATAGATAGATGGATGCATGGATGGAGGGATGGATGGATGCATAGATGGATGGATGGATGGGTGGATGAATGGAGAGATGGATGGATGGAGAGATGGATGGATGGATGCATGCATGCATGCATGCATGGATGGATAGATGGATGGAGAGGTAGATTGATGGATGGATGGATGGATGGATAGATGGGTGCATGGATGGAGGGATGGATGGATGGATGGATCGATGGATGGATGGATGGATGGATGGATGAGACAGGGACAGATGAGGACCAAACAGCCATCCTGGGGACCCTGGCAGGGGGAAGATGGCTGGAGATGGAGCCCTTACCTCTGCTGCGCTCTCTACCTCTCCCACTACGTCACCATTGGGGAGGGAAGATTCTTCCTCGGGCGATTTCGTCACCTGCATCACAGAGTTGAGAATACTTGAGCAATTTCTTAAGGATAATATCTTGCATTTCAATGTCTTGACTACTCAAATTATATCTGTCTTCATCTTTGATTTTATTCACAGCAGCACCATGGCCTGAGTGGGTGGGACAGTCCCTACCACCCACACTTCAGAGATGGGGAAGTAAAGGCAGAAAATGTCGAGGTCTATGCCTCCTACTTGATGCTCTTTGACCTTAAGAAGTGGCTCCCAGCCTTTTAAAATGTCAGGCTGTTTTTATTACAAACACACTTTGAGTACATGGGAACAATAAGCCATATACACTCCCTCTCTCATCCTCCTCCCATGAAAATCAGTATTAACTTGACACATGCCGAGTGTGGTGGCACATACCTGTAATGACAGTATAGAGAGGCTGAGACAGGAGGATCACAGATTTGAGGCCAGCAACAGCAACTTAGAGGCAGTCTCAAAATAAAAAATAAAAAACAAAAAATAGGGCTAGGGGTGTAGCTCCAAGGTAGAACGCCCGTAGATTAAGCCTCCAGCACCAAAAAAAAAAAAAAAAAAAACCACAAAACTTAGTATGTAGTGTGTACCTAACTCTATACTAATACATAAAGGCTATTTTTGGAGATGCTTACTATTTCCCTTTAATTTTTGTGGGTTTTGAAACAGAAATAAGAACACACCATGCCTAACTTGATTTATTAGCTTAATATATAACGGACATTTGTCCAGTGAGATACTCAGGCTATACAGTTCTAACTCATGCTTTTAACATTAATATTAAATATATAACAATTTATTCAAACATTTCCCAACTGATGGATGTTCAGAATGTTTACATGTTTGTGTCTCTACAAATAGTACTATATCGCACTGAATAGAATGGTGAGGATATTTTTCTTTCAAAAAGGTGACAGTAGCCGGACGTGGTGGCGCATGCTTGTAATCCCAGCATTTGGGAGGCTGAGACCGGAGGATACGGGTTCACGGCCAGCCTCAGCTACCTAGTGAGGCACTCTGCAACTTAGTGAGACTTGGTTTCAAAATAAAGAATAAAAAATAGGGCTGGGGGTATAGCTCAGAGGTAGAATGCCCCTGAGCTCAATTCCCAGTACTGCAAAAAAAAAAGTGCCAGTAGCTGGGCATGGTAGCACATGCCTATAATCCCAGTACTTGGGAGACCGAGACAAGAAGGTCACAGGTTCAAAGCCAGCCTCAGCAACTTAGTGAGGCTCTCAGAAACTTAATGAGACCCTGTTTCAAAATTAAAAATAAATTGTGAGACATGGTAGCACACTCCTGTAATCCCAGTACTTGGGAGACTGAGACAGGAGGATTGCAGGTCCAAGACTAGCCTCAGCAATTTAGCAAGATCCTCAACAACTTAGTGAAACTGTTTCAAATTTAAAAAAATAAATAATAAGGGCTGGGAGTATAGCTCAGAGGTAGAACATCACTGGGTTCAATCCCCAGTACCACAAATAAAATAAAAATAACCCAGTACTTGGGAGGCTGAGACCGGAGGATCCGAGTTCGCAGCCAGCCTCAGCTGTTTAGTGAGGCTCCCTGCAACTTAATAAGACCTTGTTTCAAAATAAAAAATAAAAAATAGGGTTGGGGGTATAGCTCAGAGGTAGAATGTCCCGGAGTTCAATCCCCAGTACTGCAAAAAAAATTAAAATTTAAAAATAAAAATAAAATAAGGCTGGAGGAGTAGCTCAGAGGCAAACTGCCCCGGGTTCAATCCCCTGTACAAGGAAGGAAAGAAGTCACAGCAATGCATGTACGTGTCCTTTTTCTTTATCTTCATGATTAACGAAGATAATTGCTCTTTTTACTCTTTGCCAACATGTTGAAATGGAAATGAAATTTCACTTTTTGTTTTCATTTATATTTTTCTAATCACTGGAAAGGAAGATCATATTTTTAAACCAATTATATTTCTATATTATTTTAAACCACTATATTTTCCATATTATGGTTTATTCCCAAATAAACCATATTTATTTATGTTATAAACCACTTACTATAAGTGGTTTTAAACCAGTTATATTTCCTGTTCAGATAAGTATCTTCAAATGTTTTGCCCATTTTTACTTTAATTATTCTTCTTTAATTAAGAGTTTTTGGAAGTTCTTTATGTAATGAAAATATTAGAGCCAGGTGTGGTAGCTCAAGCCTGTAATCCTAGTACTTGGGAGGCTGAGACAGGAGGATCTCAGGTTCGAGGACAGCCTCAGCAAGTAGTGACACTCTCATCAACCTAGTGAGACCCTGTTTCAAAACAAAAAATAAAAAGGGCTAGGGGTGTAGCTCAGAGGTAGAATACCCCTGGGTTCAATCCCCAGTACCACACACACACACACACACACACACACACCTTTGTCACATTACAGTCTATAACTATTTACAAATATTGTTGTGATATTTTCCAACCTATGACTATTTACAAATATTGTAATTTTTTTCAATGTTTAGCCTTTCATATGGAAAAAAATTCTAATTTTTATTCTTAAAAGTATATTTCTAGCTGGGTGTGGTAGTGTATACTTGTAATCCCAGTACTTGGGAGGCTGAGATAGGAGGATCTGGGGTTTCTGGCCAGCCTCATAACTTAGTAAGGCTGTCAGCAGCTTAGTGAAACCCTCTTTCAAAATAAAAAGTAAAATGGGACTAGGGGTGTAGCTTGGAGGTAGAATGCCCCTAGGTTCTATCCCTAGTACCACAAACAGAAAGTATATTTCTATTATTTTGAATTGGTTATGAATATCTAGAGCTTTAATCCATCCAGAATTTAATTCATGGCCACCCGGATCCTCCAGTCTCAGCCTCCCAAATGCTGGGATTACAAGCGTGCGCTACCACGCCTGGCTGGACTCTGACCTTACAATACTATACTTATATAAACTTGATAAAAAAAATTTTTAATACTTAAAGTTCTTTCAAACAGAAATGAAAATATATATTGCCTGTTACAAAGGAGGAATCAGTTCAAGAGATCTACCGTACAACACGATGACCACAGGTATGGAGAGTTAATAAACCGTCTAAGTCTCAGTAGAAAAAACAAGCCCAAGGAGACTTGGTTTCGTAAATACATCAGGAAGACAATTATCCCTTTGAGGTCACCATCCTGGGACATAAACCTTAATTGATAAGGCCGACTGGGAATTATAAATAGGAGCAGCAATTTTCCTTTTTCTTAAGGGAGCTGGCCATTCCCTTGGGAGAGAAATCAAATATGCCCCACAGCACTGGTCATGCAAAAAATGCCCCGCTGAGGGCCACACCGTCCAGGCGCCTTACTTATGGACTCTCTGAAGACTGCAGACTTCGAAGTCTCACCCATGGGCAGAGCACGCACCCACCCTGGACCATTCAGTCAGGTCTCTGGCCGGCTGCCTGCAGGGACTTCCCAGCCTGCCATGCCAGATGTTGCTGCTACCCGCGATTTGGGGGGTGTACACACTGTATATTGCACTCTGTCCTATGATCGCTCATTTTCATTTCTGTGCTTGGTCCTATAATCAATTTTCCTTCCTAATAAATCACTCTTGTTTAGAATAAGTGAAGTCTCTCGTGATACGCTTCTTTATTCCAAGTGGAACAGTCTAGTAACAGTGTGTTGTGTTCTGGGGTTGTTATTGTTGTTGTTGGGGTTTGTTTTGTTTTGTGGTACTGGGAATGGAACCCAGGGGCATTCTACCTCAGAGCTATACCACCAGACCTATTTTTTTTAAATTTGGAAACAGGGTCTCACTAAGTTGCAGAGGGCCTCACTAAGTTGCTGAGGTTGGCCGCGAACCTGCAATCTTCCCATCTCGGCCTACCAAGGAATGGGACTATAAGTGTGTGCCACCATGCCCGGCTTATTTGGGATTTTTTGGTTTTTTATTTGTTTGTTTTTGTTTTATTGTGGTACTTGGGATTGAACCCAGGGATATTATACCTCTGAGTTACAACCCCAGCCCAATTTAATTTTTTTATTTTGAAACAGGGTCTCACTTTGGAAAACAGTATGGAAGATCCTCAGATGAATGGGAATGAACCTACCATATAATCCAGGAATACCACTTCTGGGTATCTACCCAAAAGAATAGAAACCAAACTATCAGACCGATGCATGTGTACCTGTTTATAGCTGCACAATTCATAATTGCCAAACTATGGAACCAGCCAAGATGTCCATCAAAGATGAACAGATTACAAAACTATGGGATATGTACACAATGGAATTTTACTCAGCCATAAAGAAGAACAAAATTATGTCACTTGCAGGGAAATGGATGGAACTGGAAAACTTTATGCTAAATGAGATTAGTTAGTCACAAAAAGTAAAAAATTGTATGTTCTCCCTAATATGCGGAAGCTAGGGAGAAAGTGGGTCATAAGAGGGACTCTAGACAAAGATGGAGAAACCTTAGATGAGCAAAGAAGGTGACTTAACTGAAGGTGATGGGGGGGGCACCCTAATGCACATGATGTACTTTCACAAATATATCAAAGTCAATCACTAAAGTGAACATGAGAAGGAGGGAGGGCGAGGGAGTGGGGCAGGAATTGGAGAAGGGTTAAATGAGAGATGTGTGCATGTATGCCTTTACCAGCTTGTACCTAACAAAGATGTATGATTACAATGCATCAATTAAAATTTTTTTAAAAAAAAGAAACAGGGTCTCACTAAGTTTCTGAGGGTCTCATTAATTTGCTGAGGCTGTCCTTGAACCTGCAATCCTCTTGTCTCAGCTTCCCAAATACTGGGATTACAGACATACACCACCACTCCCAACCAGTGTGTTGTATTTTGAAAATCACTAAGAGAAGAGATTTTTTTTGTTTTGTTTTGCGGTACTGGGGATTGAACTCAGGGGCATTCTACCTCCGAGCTACACCCCAGCCCTATTTTTTATTCTTTATTTTGAAACCGGGTCTCACTAAGTTGCAGAGTGCCTCACTAGGTAGCTGAGGCTGTCAGGGAACCCAGATCCTCCGGTTTCAGCCTCCCAAATGCTGGGATTACAAGCGTGCACCACCACGCCCGGCTAAGAGATTGTTTTTTGATGGTGAGTCTTCATAAGTATGTGAAGTGATACATATGTTAATAGGTTCAATTGAGCCATTCCACCAATGTATTCATATTTCAAAATATCCCATTGTACACAATAAATATTCATTTTGTCAATGAAAAATAAAACATCAAAGAAAAATGCATGTCAGGTTATAGAAATTTACTTACAGCAGAAACTCATCATATTAAATTCCCTTCATAGCACACCCAAATCAGAAACAATTTTTTTTTTAAATAGAATCCAGTGGTTCCAAGGTCAAGGAGATTAAAGCATGCTCATCTCTGGAAAGCAAAGCTGGCCCACCATGGTGCAGCAGGATAAATGTTATAATCCTCTCGGGGAACAATTTGCTAGTACATTTCATATCCACAATAACCTCTGTGCATTTTTATCTCACTAAAGGAATTTCTAGGGATTTATCCTAAGGAAATATCCCAAAAGAAAGAACATGATTTCCTGGCAGCAGCCACTGCAGAGTTATTTGTAATAAAAAATGGTGAACAACCAAAGGTTCAAAATTATAAGCACGGTAAAGCAAATTGTGTCCTATTTTAACCTGATAGCATATTGTACAAACTATTCAAATGACAATTATAAGACTGTAACAGCATAAACACATTTATGACACATTAATAAGTAAAAATTTTTAAATATAGGAATATGTGACCAGGCAGAGTAGCGCATGCCTATAATCTCAGTACTTCGGAGGCTAAGACAGGAAGATCTCAAGTTTGAGGCCAGCCACTTAGCAAGGCCCTCCACAACATAGTGAGACCCTGTTTCCAAATAAAAAATAAAATCGGGCAGGATGGCATACGCTTGTAATCCCAGTACTTGAGAGGCTGAGACTGGAGGATCCAGGTTCATGGCCAGCCTCAGCTACTTAGTGAGGCCCTCCACAACTTACTGAGATCCTGTTTCAAAATAAAGAATAAAAAATAGGACTGGGGGGGGTAGCTCGGAGGTAGAATGCCCCTGGGTTCAATCTTTAGTACCACACACAAAAAAATCATGATAATGCTTGCTTCCGTGACATATATAAAAGTAAAGCAAGCTAGAGAAGATTAGCAAAGTCCCTACAGAAGGATGACACGCAAATTCATAAAGCATCCCAGAAATGTCACAAAAGTCATGTTAATTTAAAGATCGTCACGTAGGAAACAGTGCTATTTGCCGATCTGAATTTCCATTTATCATGCCCTGTGTTGAACTACAACGGGGTAGCAAGGCTTACCTTGGAGCCTGGAGGGGGAGCCAAACCAAGGAAGGAATAAATAATATTCTCTTCTTTTGCAGAGAAGAACGAGTCAAAATCCTTGAAACAAAGAAAGAGAAGGTTTAAACCCGTCGTACACTGGTGACACTGGGGAGCCAGTGTATTGACCTAACCTGCTCTCCTTTTTATTTATTAATCATTATGGGGGAAACCAACACAAAAGACTACCCCAGACGGCTGTGTCCAAGATGACTCCGCCTGCCTTAGTGGTGCCGGGCTGCCTCAGCCAGCAGGCGCCCGGCCCTTACCTGGATTAAGATGCAAAGATTCCGCCTGGTCATCGGCAGACGCGTCTGTCCCTTCCAGCAGCACCCCTCTGCCAGGCGGGTAACCTGGCCTTCACTGGGCCCGGCTTCCTGTCTGGTGTCCCCTTTCTCTGTCTAACAGTTGTCTGCCATGGCTCCCTGGATAATGTCTTCATCTGTTCTGCACGGAGCGGCAGGAGTTCGGGCAGGCAGGGGCGTGAAGATACTGAGGCCTACACCTGCCTGACACCCAACCCGCCACCACCTGGAGCAGAGGACATGCTTGACCCGGCGGCGTCCCCCCACCTGCTGCCACCATCAGGCCTGGCTCCCGGTTGACCAAGAATCCTCAGGAACCGGCGACATGATTCAAGTAATAATTGTTCTTACGGCACACATTCTAATCACGGGGAAGGGGACAGCAACTGACTCTCTAGATTTATGCCATTTTAAACCCGACACCTCTTTCAGAACTTTTGAGTCTCCTTTTAAAACATGAGCCTAGCCGGGCGTGGTGGCGCACGCTTGAAATCCCAGCATTTGGGAGGCTGAGACCGGAGGATCCGGGTTCGAGGCCAGCCTCAGCTACCTAGTAAGGCACTCTGCAACTTAGTGAGACCCTGTTTCAAAATAAAGAATAAAAAAATAGGACTGGGGGCATAGCCCGGAGGTAGAATGCCCCTGGTTTTAATCCCTAGTATGGCAAAAATAAATAAATTAATAATAATAATAATAATAATAATAATAATAATAATAATAATAATAATGTGAGCCTACAGCCGGGCATGATGGTGCACGCCTGTAATCCCAGTACTTGGGAGGCTGAGACAGGAGGATCACTGGTTCAAAGCCAGTCTCCACAACTTAGTGAGGCTCTCATCAACCTAGCAAGACCCTGTTTCAAAATAAAAATAAAATAGAGCGGGAGGTGTAGCTCAGCAGTAGACTGCCCCTAGGATCAATCCCCAACACCACAAAAACATAAAATAAAATGTGAGCCTACAAAACAAATAATCATTTCACCTGCTTTCTGTATCTAAAGCCCTCTGCTTCATTAGTGCGCTTTCATTAAGAGCACCCATAAGCCGGGCGTGATGGTGCACGCTTGTAATCCCAGCATTCGGGAGGCTGAGACCAGAGGATCCGGGTTCGCGGCCAGCCTCAGCTACCTAGTGAGGCACTCTACAACTTAGTGAGACTCGGTTTCAAAATAAAGAATAAAAAATTGGGCTGGGGGTGTAGCTCGGAGGTAGAAAGCCCCTGAGTTCAATCCCTAGTACCGCAAAAAAAAAAAAAAAAAAAAAAAAAAAAAAAGAGCACCCATAGACTGCAGAAAAGCAAATTTAGCAAAGCTTCTCATGAGGAAAACTACTATTGGTTAGCTTTCTATCACTATAAGAAAATAACTGAAATAATCGACTTATAAAGAATATAGGTTTGTTTTAGCTCACAATTTCACAGGATCCATGAGTGATTCGCCATATTGCTTTAGGTCTGTGGGAAGGCAGAACATCATGGCGAGAGCCTGTAGCAAAAGCAAAACCCCTCCCAGTTCCCCATGACCTACCTACTTCCTCTAGCCGCACGCTACCTGCCTATAGTCACCATCAGCACATCTGTTCCAATTACTAATCCACCGATGGATTAACCTGCCGATGAGGCTAGAGACCTCATGACTCAGATACTTCACCGCTGATAATTGCATCGCCAACACTTGAGGGTTTTGTTTTGGGGGGGGGGGTGACATTCTAGATCCAAACCCTAGCACCCATGAAGAAAGAACTCCAAATCAAAGAAGTGAGAGTCCATTTTTTCATCTAACAGACTGGCAAAAAGCCAAAAGACTGCTCTCCACGAGGCTGTGGAAGTCACAGAGAGCTAGGTACCCCCCAAACTCCGTCGATGGGAATGTACATTGGTGCAGCTGCAGGAGAAACGATCTGTCAATAAATATCTACCAAATTGTGACATGTGTGTTTACTTTAATTCAACACCTCTTGTAGGAGTTTATCCTACACATATATATTCTTGCACTGCATACAAAGGTCTGTATGTAGCTGGGCATGCATGGTGGCTCACGCCTGTAATCCCAGCGCTTGTGAGGCTGAGACAAGAGGATCACAGGTTCGAGGGCAGCCTCAGCAAATCAGCAAAACCCTCGACAACTTAGTGAGACCTTGTTTCAAATTTTTTTAAAAACAAAAAAAAGACTGGGGATTCAGCTCAGGGGTAAAATGCCCCTGGGTTCAATCCTCAGTACCATAAGAAAAAAAGAAAAAAAGAAACTTGGGTCATTTTTATGTATAAACATGATTCCTGCAGCGTTGTTTACAATAGTGAAAGGCTGAAAGCAACTTGAATGCTCTCCACCGGGGATATACCAAAACTTTATCACACACACAGTCATAAAAGTAAGGACCACGCACAGCTATGCGGGGACCTCGGAGATGCAAAGTGTGTGCAGCACTATTATGGTCTGGATCTGGAGTGCCCCCCCCCAAGCTCATGCGTTGAAAGCGAGATTCAGAGGTGGGACACAGCTGCAGGAGGTGAGTCCCTGGGAGCGGGGCCTGGAGGACTATAGCTGTCCCTCTGTTTCTCTCTCTCTCTCTGTCTGTCTCTCTCTCTTTCTTTCTGTCTCTCTGTATATCTCTCTTTTTCTCTCTGTGTGTCTTTCTCTGTCTCTGTGTGTGCCTCTCTGTCTTGCTTTCTCTGTCTCTCTCTGTCTCTCTCTGTCTCTGTGTCTCTTTCTCTCTGTGTCTCTCTCTGTCTTTCTCTCTCTGTATCTCTCTCTGTCTCTGTCTCTGTCTCTGTCTTTCTGTGTCTCTCTTTCTCTCTCTGTCTCTGTGCATGTCTCTCTCTCTGTTCCTGTCTCTCTCTATGTCTCTCTTTCTGTCTCTCTTTCTCTTCCTCTCTGTCTGTGTGTCTCTTTCTCTCTCTCTCTCTCTCTCTCTCTCTCTGTTCCTGTCTCTCTCTCTGTGTCTCTGTGTCTTTCTGTCTCTGTGTGTCTCTTTTGGTCTCTCTCTCCCCTCTCTCTCTCTCTCCCTCTCTCTCCTCTCTCTCTCTCTCTCTCTCTCTCTCTCTCTCTCTCTCTCTCTCTCTCTCTCTCTCCTCTCTCTCTCTCTCTCCTCTCTCTTGCTCTCCCTCTCCCTCTCCCTCTCCCTCTCTCCTCTCTCTTGCTCTCTCTCTCCCCTCTCCCCTCTCCCCTCTCCTCTCTCTTCTTTCCTCTCCCTCTCCCTCTCTCCTCTCCCTCTTCTTTCTCCTCTCTCCTCTCTCCTCTCTTCTCTCTCTCTCTCTCCCTCTGTTTCCCAGCTGCCTGGAGCAGAGCAGCTCTCCCCACCACAATCTCCCTCCCTGATGCTCTGCCTCTCCTCGGTCCCACAGCAATGTAGGCAAGCCCACCATGGGCTGAGACCTCGGAACCATGAGCTGAAATTGACTTTTCCTCCTCTGAGTTGTTCTTGCAGGTATTCTGATCACAGCCACACAAAGCTGAGTAATACAAGCACACTCCCATCTTTAGGTGATACACAATTGTAAATATACATTGAAATTTTCTCAAAAGCCAAATAAGAAATTGCCAACATCAGTGGCCTCCAAGCGGGAGCTGCTACATAACTGGCAGGGTCAGCGTACAGTGGAACCCACAGGGCCCTTGGTTCAAAACTTGCTAAGAATTTCAAGACCTGGCAGCCAAGTATTAAACCAAGTACAGAACCTTCCTGGGCGTGGACGCCAAGTGCTATCCAAGATGGCAGCCCATGGAGGCTCAAGAGAAGGTAGCTGGAGTAACAGGACCAGAAATGGGAGAAAATCATTTTCACCAGAGACCCTTTTCAACTATTTTAAGTTTTCAGTGTGTGTATATATTAATTTTTCAATTATTGAAAGAAAAAATAATTTTTTAGTACCAGGGATAGAACCCAGGGGCATTCTACCTCCAAGCTACAGCCCCAGCCCTATTTTGTATTCTTTATTTTGAAACAAGGTCTCACTAAGTAGCTGAGGCTGGCCATGAACCTGCAATCCTCCAGTCTCAGCCTCCCAAGTCCTGAGATTACAAGCATGTGCCACCATGTCCGGCTTCCCTTCTGAGACTTTAGAAGAAGTTGGCCCAAGCCAGGCGAGGTGGCACATGCCTATAATCCCAGTAGTTGGAGGTTGAGACAGGAGGATGGAAGCTTCAAGGCCAGTCTCAGAAACTTGGTAAGACCCTGTTTCAAAACAAAAATAATAAAATAGGACTGGGGTGTAGCTCAGAGGTAAAATGCCCTTGGGTTCAATTCCCAGTACCTAAAAAAAAAAATTTTTTTTTAAATTTTAAGGAGCTGACCCTGCACTAACATCTTGATTTCAAACTTTTGCCCTTGGGAACTTCGCAAGAATAAATTTCTGTTGTTTCAGCCACCGAGCTGGTGATGCTCTGTTACAGGAGACCCCAGGAAACTAACACCAACCCCTAACAAGGAAACAATTCATGCTGCACATCAGAGGTCTGAAAACCTTTCTGCAGGAGAGCAGATCCGAAATACTTTGGGCCCGGTGCCTTGCACCGTCTCAGCTGCAACCACTCAGCTCAGCTGTGGCGTGCAATCAGCCACAGGCAATTGGTCAATGAATTCGCAGAGATGTGTTCCAATGAAACCGCACTTACTAAAACTGATGGTGACAGGCTTTGGCCCACACCTGCTTGATGACAGCTGGTTTCGATGAAAAGCATGATAAAGAAAACCTACACCAGAGAACCAGCCGTTCCGTGTAGCAAGAAGAGACAGTCGCGGAACCCCGAGGCAGCACGCACAGTTCCCGCCACTTGACAGAGACTTCGCGCCCCACGGGAGAAATGACCTAACAGCTTAGACAACCCCTAATATGACTTCTAGTTCTCATATTCTGAAGTCCTGGGATTTGTGAAATGTCTCTTTTTAACACTTTGATTTGTTAAGCACCATCTGTAAACTCTGATTACAAAGTTTAGTTTGTGGTGAAATAAACTATTAAAATATAAACTAAGCCAGGCATGGTGGTGCATGCTTATCATTCTGGTACTTGGGAAGCTGAGAAAGGAGGATCACAGGTTTGAGGCCAGCTTCAGCTACTTAGTGAGGCCTTCTGCAACTTAGTGAGACACTATTTCAAAATAAAGAATAAAAAAACCAAGGCTGGAGCCGGGTGTGGTGGTGCACGCTTGTCATATCAGTACTTGGGAGGCTGAGACAGGAGGATTGCAGGTTTGCAGCCGGCCTCAGCTACTTAGTGAGGCCCTCCACAACTTAGTGAGACCCTGTTTCAAAATAAAGAATAAAAAATAGGACTGGGGGTGTAGCTCTCAGGTAGAATGCCCCTGGGTTCAATCCCCAGTACAGCAAGAAAAAAAAATAACAGGGCTGGGGGTAGAATGTCCCTGAGTTCAATCCTCAGTACTAAAATACAAAAATATATAAATATATGTGCGCATATATATATGTATATGTATATATATATATATATATATATAATAAATTGCTGTTAAATTCAGAATGTCCCAAACTGTTCTTAAGCTAATTGTTGTATATCTATAGTAAGACTGCAGTTCTGCAAATCAATCCTTTTTTTTTTTCTTCTTGGACCTCCGAGCTACAGTCCCAGTCCTATTTTATTTTTTTCATTTTTTCATTTTGAACAGGGTCTCACTAAGTTGCTAAAGTTGGCCTCAAAACTGCAATCCTCCCGTTTTAGCCTTCCAAGTACTGGGATTACAGGCATGCACCACCATGCTTGGCTCTGCAAATCAACCTTTATAAAAGTGAAAACTTGTCATATGTTTATGTAGCTGTATGGGTGTGTCCTCAGCAAGGTAGATAGAATTTCTAACTAAATGCTTTTTTTTTTTTTTTTAAATACTGGAGACTGAACCCAGGGGCATTCTACCTCTGAGCTACACCTATTCTTTTATTCTTCATTTTTGAAACAGGGTCTCACTAAGTTGCAGAGGGCCTCACTAAGTAGCTGCGGTTGGCCGCCAACCTGTGATCCTCCTATAGCTTCCCAAGTACCAGGATGGCAAGCCTGCATGCATATTTTGTTTTACCAAGTGACCCCAATTCTTCAAAAATAAAAGAACCTAAAAAATAACCCGAGACCCTTCTCAATCATCACGCCATTCCACCATTTTCTAAATCCTAAACATTGATGATTCTCAATGGATCATCCAGGTATTGGCTAGAAATGGATCATGACATGACGGTTTTGAACAATCTCAAATGCTGTCTCAAAACTAGTTTGCCTTAGCCGGGCGTGGTGGCGCACGCTTGTAATCCCAGCATTCGGGAGGCTGAGACCAGAGGATCCGGGTTCGCGGCCAGCCTCAGCTACCTAGTGAGGTACTCCGCAACTTAGTGAGACCCGGTTTCAAAATAAAGAATAAAAAATAGGGCTGGGGGCATAGCTCAGAGGTAGAATGCCCCTGAGTTCAATCCCCAGAACCACAAAAAAAAAAAAAAAAAAATTAGTTTGCCTTAAACAATTTCTGATAAACATGTGCACAGAAGGCGTTTCCACAAAAGCAAACACTCACCCCGCAATACTGCTCTTCGTTGAAGATCTGGGGGGGCAGTGGGATCCCATTTTGAGGTTTCTTCTCTCCAGGAACATTCTCCCTCATCCACTTTCTGTTGTCTTCATCTCCGGCTATATCCAATTCCTTAAAGTCAATTTTATTCGCTTCCAAAAAGCCCACCACTTCTTGCTGTTTCTTCCTAATCTGGTCAAGAGGAGTGAAAAACAATTATTAGGTTGTTTTTGAAAACTGTTTTGCTGACATTAATATAAATTAAATCCTTTAGTTAGTTATCCATACAACATAAATAATTTTGTAAAGTATTCAAACTAGGAAAACAATGAAAAGCACACCTCTTCGTTATAGGGGACCAACAGAGCAACTATTTCAATTCTGAAACTTTAATATTGTCAATGTTTAAATCATTATATATTCAGCCTAACTGGAACAGAGGTGCTCCGTCTCATATCTTTATTTGCAGTATTTAAAAATACTTAGCCAGAGCCAGGTGTGGTGGCTCACACTTGTAATCCCAGAACTTGGTAGACTGAGATCGGAGGATCCAAGTTCGCAGCCAGGCTCAGCTACTTAGCAAGGCCCTCTACAACTTAGTGAGACCCTGTTTCAAAATAAAGACTAAAAAATAGGGCTGGGGGTGTAGCTTGGAGGTAGAATGCCCCTGGATTCAATCCCCAGTTCCACAAAAAAAATAAAAATAAAAATAAAAATACTTAGCCAGGCATGGTGGTGCATACCTGTAATCCTGGTGCTTGGAAAGCTGAGACAGGAGGATGGCAAGTTTGAGGCCAGCCTCAGCAATTTAGCGAGGCCCTCAGCAACTTAGTGAGACCCTGTTTTAAAATAAAAAAAAATATCCAGGCATGGTGGCGTACTCTTGTAATCCCAGTACTTGGGAGGCTGAGACAGGGGGATCAAAGGTTCGCAGTCAGCCTCAGCTACCTAGTGAGGCCCTCTGCAACTTAGTGAGACTCTGTTTCAAAATAAAGAATAAAAATAGGGCTGGGGGTGTAGCTCAGAGGTAGAATGGTAGATTGAGCCCCTGGGCTCAATCCCTAGTACCACAAAAAAATAAAAATAAATAAATAAGTGCTGTAAAAGGCACATGCCTGTCCCAAATCTGATGTGTAGGTTCAAACCCTCTTTTGGATAAGCCCAAATCTTTTCTTAGAGATCAGTATGTAAAAATAAACAAATACCTATTTTATTCATTCTTGCTAAAACAATGATTCTATCAATAACTCATGGATAGAGTTTTCCTTACTTAATACAAGGAAAAGTAGACACATATGAATGCTTAAGACCTGGAATCAAATCCCCACCCAAACCAAATTTTACAAAATTTCACAAAATAATTGTAAATGTGATTTTTTTTTAGGGTGGTCATTTTATTTTTTATGTAGTACATATAAAATGTAAATTAATATTAAATCATTTTAATTTTTGAATCAACATAAATAGATATAAATTATATATAACTTTGTGTGTAAATTACATATACATCTATAAATGATAATCATGCACTAAAATTTTTAAATAACATCTATACCAACAACATAATAAAAAAAGTGGGGCTAAAACATTACATCGACAACTTAAAAGGTTGCTGTTAGGTACAGTACAATATTTATAGGCAGTAAAAATTAAGCCAAGACATGTATTTTAAGTTTGGGACAAGCATGGGAAAAAAATTTTTTACAAAAATGGCGATGGAGCCGGGTGTGGTGGCGCACACTTGTAATCCCAGCATTCGGGAGGCTGAGACCGGAGGATCCGGGTTCGCGGCCAGCCTCAGCTACCTAGTGAGGCACTCCGCAACTTAGTGAGATTCGGTCTCAAAATAAAGAATAAAAAATAGGGCTGGGGGTATAGCTCGGAGGTAGAACGCCCCTGAGTTCAATCCCCAGTACCGCAAAAAAAAAAAAAAAAAATGGCGATGGATTTTCCCTTAAACTTCCAGCATAAGGACTTTCTGTGGCAATCCGAGTGTGCCCCCCTCTCCTGTAAGAACCGCCCTGCCCTCCTCCTGCCACTGGGCTGCAGCAGTCCGGACCTTCCACACATAGAACCTGTGCTGAGACCGGAGGATCCGGGTTCAAGGCCAGCCTCAGCTACCTAGTGAGGCCCTCCGCAACTTAGTGAGACCCTGTTTCAAAATAAAGAATAAAAAATAGGGCTGGGGGTGTAGCTCAGAGGTAGAATGCCCCTGGGTTCAATCCCCAATACCACAAAAAAAAAAAAAAAAAAAGAACCTGTGCTCCACATTCCAGTTTCACGGTTGGACTTTTGGACCCTACAACACCCCCTTGGACCCAATGACAGGTGGTTGTACTAAATCATTATTTTAATTAATCCCATTCTCCATACATCCTGTGCCATTTTATAAACTAACATATTCCCTTAGATACTTTCAGAGATAACGTTGTCATTTCAAAAAGAAGAGATGTCTGCATTTTAGGCAGGTTTACTCTTAATTAAATATTCAGAAGGCAACCTCCTTTATTCTTTTTTTTTTTTTTTTTTTTTTTGCGGTACTGGGGATGGAACCCAGGGGTATTCTATCTCCGAGCTACATCCCCAGTCCTATTTTTTATTCTTTATTTTGAAACAGGGTCTCACTAAGTTGCAGAGAGCCTCACTTAGTAGCTGAGGCTGGCTGTGAACCCGGATCCTCCAGTGTCAGCCTCCCAAGAACTGGGATTACAAGCGTGCGCCACCACGCCTGGCAACCTCCTTTATTCTATGCAAACCCCATCTGTGATTCCTCCAAATCAGCCCCTCCAACACCTCTCAGGAGCCTGGCAGCCTGGGCGCAGATCCAGGCCACCTGAATATACTATCTCCTGGTCATCAATCCTGGAGGGGTGGTACAGGGATTACATTTCACTCTCCGGTGTTTTTTTCTTTTCTTTCTTTCTTTCTTTTTTTTTTTTTTTTAAGTCAGTCAGTTGAAGATTTTTTTTTTTTTTTTTTTTTTTTTTTTTTTTTTTTTTTTTTTTTTTTTTTTTTTTTTTTTTTTTTTTTTTTTTTTTTTTTTTTTTTTTTTTTTTTTTTTTTTTTTTTTTTTTTTTTTTTTTTGGTTTTTTTTTTGGTTTTTTTTTTGCCGGTACTGGGGATTGAACTCAGGGGCATTCTACCTCCGAGCTATACCCCCAGCCCTATTTTTTATTCTTTATTTTGAAACCGAGTCTCACTAAGTTGCGGAGTGCCTCACTAGGTAGCTGAGGCTGGCCGCGAACCCGGATCCTCCGGTCTCAGCCTCCCGAATGCTGGGATTACAAGC
>PVLC010029521.1:0-20159 GCA_004027655.1 Graphiurus murinus
TATATGAAATTTCCTAGCTTTGAAATAATTGACTTTGAAAAAAATTTTTTAAAAAACCACTTAGCATTATGAAGACCAAATTAAATGGGTCTTTTTAAGACGAAAAAGACTTCATGACATGACCTAAGGACTGCCAGTTCTCAAGCTCTGGGGAACCACCACCCTCAGCTTCTCTTTGTATGTATGTATGTGCATGTGCATATATGCATGTATGTGTGCATGTATGTATATGTGTATATTTGTATGTATGTATGTCTTTGTTTATGGCACTGGGGATCGAACCCAGGGTCATTCTTCCTCCAAGCTATACCCCCAGCCCTTTCTATTTTTATTTTGAAACAGGATCTCGCTAAGCTGCTGAGGCTGGCCTCAAACCCGTGATCCTCCTATCTCAGCCTCCCAAGTACAGGGATGACAGGCATTGCCTGGCTTCTCTTTTTCAGAGCACTTTCCTGTAACAGGTTAAGGTGGGCAGCGCGGTCCCCCATGCAGTAAATGCTGCCTGGGGCGTGTATCTGGGATGGCAGAGTGTGAGTTCTAAGAGACATTAAGAGCTGAATAGTCCTGCTTTGGTTTTCTTGGTTATAGCAATTTGAGGGCTGAGGCAGGAAAGCAAGCGGCCCAGATTCCTACAGACACCTGGTGGCAGCCTGGGGCCAGAACCCCAGGTGGGCCGGGTCTTGCATCCAGCCGGATTACTGCTGGTTAAACTGTCTGAGCAGGTGCGGAGCCTTCAGGGAACAGGAAGAGGCTGTGATTCTTCCGAAGGGCCTCAAATTACTCAATGGGCTGCAGTGCGAGGCGTGACTGAGCGGCTGCTCGTTGTGAGGTGCTCGTGCGAGAACTTCAGGCAAAGTGAAGAAACCAACGGTGCCAGGAATGCCACCCTCCAGGACGCCGCGGCTGGCCTCAAGTGCCGCCCTCCAACAGGAAGCTGAAAATGCACAGACCGCTGTGGCTCCAGGAAGCAAAACATCTGATCCAGTCTTTAACTTTTTTTTATTGGGTGCATTGTAATTTTACATCGTGTTGTTCAGAAAAATAGATGCGCACAATTCCTGTTGCCCTCCCTCACCCCGCAAGTCTTTGAGATCGGAATTGGCAATTTTGTAAATGTTCAAGGCACTATTTCTACTGTTCGTTCTTTCTGACTTTGCCCCCCCTCCTTCTCTAATCCCCCTAAGACACTCTCCTGGAGTCTCTGCTTATCTGTCTGATGCTCCTCTTATTTCTGAATCTCTCTCTGGCTTCCACATATAAGAGAGAACACGCCCATTCTTAGTGGCTCATCCGCCTAGAACGCCAGCAGTTGGCACCTAACTCTCTAGGTTAGTTTTGTTGTTTGGAACTGGTGATTGAACCCGGAGACATTCTACCTCCAGGCTACACCCCTAGCCTTATTTTTTTTTTTTTTTTTTCAGTACTGGGGATTGAACTCAGGGGTATTCTACCTTTGAGCTATACCCCCAGCCCTGTTTTATATTCTTTATTTTGAAACAGGGTCTCACCAAGTTGCGGAGAGCCTCACTAGGTAGCTGAGGCTGGCCGCGAATCCGGATCCTCTAGTCTCAGCCTCCCAAATGCTGGGATTACAAGTGTGTGCCACCACGCCTGGCTCCAGCCTTATTTTATTCTTTATT
Organism: Graphiurus murinus; assembly: GCA_004027655.1. NCBI lineage: Eukaryota > Metazoa > Chordata > Mammalia > Rodentia > Gliridae > Graphiurus > Graphiurus murinus. The sequence goes on from PVLC010029521.1 coordinate 1,641, forward strand.
TTGAAACAAGGTCTAAGTTGTGGAGGGCCTCACTAAGTAGCTGAGGCTGGCCTCGAATCTGTGATCCTCTTGTCTCAGCCTCCCAAGTACTGGGGTTACAAGCGTGCACCACCACACCCAGCTTTCTAGATTAGCGAGTAAGAAGATTTAGCATAGCAATACGGTTTACTTGTTAGGCATTGTTGATACGGATTCTGGATATGGGTTTAATTAGAGCGCATAAACACACTCATAAACAGAATGAAATACAACATAACGCCTCCCATCTGACTGCAAGTAGCCTGGTGAAATGCCACGATCAGCTCTTCAACAGAGAAGACTCTCAGTAAGCTTAAGTGCCTATCCGCCCTAGTATTTGTTTCAGATTACTTAAAAGATCAGAAGGTTGAGCCAGGTGTGGTAGTGCGTGCCTGTAATCCCAGTACTTGGAAGACTGAGACAGGAGGATGGCAAGTTTGAGACCAGCATACAGTAACTTAGCAAGACCCTGTTTCAAAACATAAAACAGATTTGGGGGTATAGCTCTGAGTTAGAACACCCCTGAGTTCAGTCCCCAGTAGCACACATATGCTCGAGCATGCACGTGTGTGCACACACACACACACACACGCAATCAGAGGGTTGAATAAACACATGCTAAACCTCAGTATGATGTATGGGTTACAAGGCGCCAATAAGAGTATATTAAAAAAAAAAAGAAAAATTCAACAGACTTGGAACCTGGGCTGAGGACTCATCCTCCGTCCATTAAAACTCCAAAGAGTAAGGAACCCATCAGACAGGCCTCTCCCATATGTGGGTTTAAAAAAAAAGATACTTAATGTTTTATGCTTTTAAAGAAAACACAAACTCATCCCTGTCAACCACATTTTAAGTTTTCAGCTATCTAGCCAGCAGAAAGCTGTTATTAAATCACCGTAGGCCTTCTCTCTCTTCCCTCTGCCTCTCTTTCCACAGAAAAATCACTATTTTATTCACAATATTGCCTTCGAAACAGAGATTGTCAATCAAGACACCCAAATCACTGCCTGAAAAAGAAACCACTCGAAGTCTTTGTTTTTCCTTCGGATTTATATCTTCGGATTTATATGAAATATATAGCCCTCCCTGGGGGGTGGCTCTCTCCTCCCATTGTTACTGAAGAAAATAAATGGAGGAAGGCTCCCTTAGGTGAGGATACATGGGTGGCTCCTAGCTTTTCAAAGAGCATTTCTCCCTTATTTTTCAGGGCGGTGGAGTCTTGGAACAACTGGGCTGCATAGAAAACCAGCTGGTGGTGGGTCTTTATTTTTATTTTTATTGGTGCATTGCATACATCTTTGTTAGGTACAAGCTGATAAAGGCATACATGCACACATTTCTCATTGAACCCTTCCCCAATTCCCAGCCCACTCCCCTCCACTTCCAGTTCAGTTTAGTGATTGACTTTGATACGTTTGTGAAAGTCCATCATGTGCATTAGGGTGTTCCCCCCTCCCCCATTGCCTTCAGTTAAGTCAAATTCTTTGCTCGCCTAAGGTTTCTCCTTCATCTGGAGTCCCTCTTATGTCCCATTTTCTCCCTAGCTTCCACATATTAGGGAGAGCATACGATTTTTTTACTTTTCATGACTGACTAATCTCACTTAAAATAATGTTTTCCAGTTCCATCCATTTCCCTGCAAGTAACATGATTTTGTTCTTTTTTATGGCTGAGTAAAATTTCATTGTGTACATATCCCATAGTTTTGTAATCCATTCATCTGTTGATGGACAACTTGGCTGGTTCTATAGTTTGGCAATTGTAAACTGTGCAGCTATAAACATAGATGCACATGCATCGGTCTGATAGTTTGGTTTCCATTCTTTTGGGTAGATACCCAGAAGTGGTATTGCTGGATCATATGGTAGGTTCATTCCCATTCGTCTGAGGATCCTCCATACTGTTTTCCAAAGTGGTTGCAATAATCTGCAATCCCACCAGCAATGTATTAGGGTTCCCACTTCTCCACATCCTTGGCAGGGAGGTCTTTCTTCCCATCCCACCTCCCCAGGCAGCGGTCACTAGCAACAGCTGCCACTGCCAGTAACCTCCAGGTCACAGGGGATGGTAAGACGGCACCTCGTGGAGATTTGCATGAAGTAAACCCAAGGGCCCCGCAGCACTGCTATTTCAGTTCCGATTTAACACGACTATTCTCCGTTGAGGTGGCATCTGAAGGTCTGCGTGCTCCAACGGCCCTTGCATGATTTTTGTTCACATCACTCGGGTTAATAAAGGGAAAATAAAATAGCTTTCATCTACCTAACACCACTTAATTTCCAACCTTGCTTTTTATGTAAACCAACTAAGCTATTGCATAAGCCTTTGGGGACTCCTTAGAATTTTTTTTTCTCAATTTTCTACTCATTAAATAAATACCAAACAAACCCAAACTTGGACCTCAACATTCTCATGGGCTCTCTGAGCTTTTGACAAACTGTGACATGACCATAAGAGGCGATTGTGGTTTCAGTCGCCTCTCTTAAAACCTTGGCAAGATAGAAAACCGTATAGATCAGTTCCGATATCCTGGAGACACGCTGGCCGTTGGTCCAGGCTTGCTTTGTGAAAGGAAAAATGGTTACTTAATGGGGGAGGTTATTTTGGTGGTTTGCAAAAGCACAGAGCAAGCAAATGCCATTTTGTGATCCTTATCTAATTTAATCACAAAAAGAATAACACACGATAGTGCACTGATTGCTGAATTTTCCAATTGCTGTGCTTCCCATGAGATAAAATAATGACAGAACACTTGAAACCCCGAAGGAACTAATAGCTATAAAATCCACCTGCAAAAGGGAAGTAGGTAGCAAATTTGGATTTTTTTTTTTTTTCTATTATCAGCACAAGGTCTGAGCTCAGGCCATACTTGTCCACCCCAACTCCCCTGCCGCGCGCTTGAGTCCGTCCAGCGGAGAAAAACACACAACAACCAGGTTCCTTCTGCGAGAAGCTTTACTCAGGATTGCTTATCTTCATGCGGGTAATGGCGGCGGCCCAAAACCCAGAACAACCGAGGCTTATATGTCTGCTTCTGGCCAATCAGGATCAGGCACGTATCTGTACTCTAATTGGTCAGGAAACTAAGCCTGCTCACCAGCTAGCATTGCTATCAAGCAACAACACCATATTAGGAGTTGTTTACTGCATGTAGGTACTTCCTCCAGCCGCCATCTTTAGGGCACAGCAGCTTCACCGCTCCCAACACTCCCCCACTGCCAAGCAGGGGGCAGGCATGCTGCCTCTGCTCTGTGAATATTTGTCCAGTGACTGAAAGAACAGACCTAGGAGGGCCACTGCCCACACCAATTAGTTCTAGCTCCATTGATCTCAGATTCCCCAGACTTGGCGTCTCCAGTCCCCCACACCTTCCCGTTAGCCATTCCTTGTTCCTGCTTCCCAGAATCCAGCCTGCATCTTTTCTTTCTTTCTTTTTTTTTTTTTTTTTTTTTTGTTTTGGTACTGGAACCCAGGGGCCTTCTGCCTCCAGGCTACACCCCCAGCCCAATTTTATTTTTTACTTGTAAACAGGATCTCGCGGGGTTGATGAGAGTCTCACTACTTGCTGAGGCTGTCCTCCAACCTGCGATCCTCCTGTCTCAGCCTCCCAAGTCCTGGGATGACAGGCGTGCGCCATGGCGCCCGGCTCGGCCTGCATCTTTTCTGACTCAGGGTTCCTCCTTGAGGAAGTGGAAGCTGACCGCAGCTGGTAAGGCAGAAAACGAGTTTATTAAAGGACACGAGCTGCTCAAGATGCTGGGAGTTTTAGAGAACCGGGCCTAAGGCCAGATTTCCTGGAATAAAGTCCCCGATCATGGTCTAGCGTTAGCTTAATGAGAAGAACGCCACTGACCCCTCCAGTCGATCTGTGAGCGAACTCCTGTCCACCCCGCAGCCTCCTGTACCAGGCCTTCACCCTGCCATCACCGTCCTCCCCAAAGCAAGGGGCTTCCGCTGTCCTCAGCTGCTAACCAGATTCCACCCTGAGCATTCATTCCCCGATTTCTCATTTCTGAATTGGGGTGTGATTCAGGTTGCTGGAGGCCGGCCACCTGCGTGCATCCTCGCTGCAAAGCATCCTGGGTACAAGGCTGCCGCCTTGGAAACCCGACAGGTGGAAAGACCCTGCAAACAGAACAGGGTACTTGATACTAGGTAGCTAGAAACCACCATCAAGACCCAGCCATAGCCGGGCGTGGTGGCGCACGCCTGTAATCCCAGCATTCGGGAGGCTGAGACCTGAGGATCCGGGTTCGCGGCCAGCCTCAGCTACCTAAGTGAGGCACTCCGCAACTTAGTGAGACTCGGTTTCAAAATAAAGAATAAAAAATAGGGCTGGGGGTATAGCTCGGAGGTAGAATGCCCCTGAGTTCAATGCCCCAGTACCGCAAAAAAAAAAAAAAAAAAAAGACCCAGCCATAAATCCTGGCTTGCATTTGGGCATCCCGTCCCGTCTCTCTTTGATGGCGCGCTTGGGCCAATTTGCTGAACCTCTCACCTCACGCCTAGACTGACAGCTCCTGAGGCAGTTAGCCTGCTGTGCTGTCTGACGTGTAGACCGGCTGCCCAACCTGGAAGATTTTTAGAGCCAGGTGTAAACTGTGCTAGAAATCTCTGAGAGAGGAAAAAGCATCATTTCAACCCTGGAATCCAACGATCCGAGCTTAACATGCAGCACTGTATTTCAAGTGCATTTAACTCGCCCCCCGCCCCCATTGGATAAGCTTATCAGGGGCTATAACGACGGGTAAAATGATCCGCCTTTGCGGTACCGAGCCCCTACTCGGCACCGCGCTTCGTCAACAATTAACTGTTGAGTGAACACACGGACCGACCGTCCTGTGAAGGAGCGGCTTCCGCGTTAGTCAGAAGGAGCCAGGTTGGGCTGGTTACCAGCTGGCGAGGCTCAGAGGCTTGAGACGGCCACGTTTTCCTCCTAGCGGGTGGCTCCATGTCCACTCTGGGTCCTGTCACATGTCACCTCACTGTAGAATGCTAGCAAGTGAGGTTTCCCCTCCATAGAAAATCGCCGGGACTCAGGGAGAGAGAGCATGGGGCACCAGGCTCTGGCCCTCAGGGGACCTGCTTACATGTGACACGCGTCACGTTCGTTCATATATATATATATATATATATATATATATATATATATATAAATTATAGATATATTTAATATATCTATAATATATATTATCTATATCTATAACATTATCTATAATATATATTATATATAGATATATTTAATATATCTATAATATATATTATCTATATCTATAATATATATTATTGATAATATATCTATAATATATTATCAATAATATATATTATGTATAGATATATTTAATATATCTATAATATATATTATATATTATATTATTATATATTATACAATATTATAGATATATTAAAAAATATATATATTGTGTGTGTGTGTGTGGTACTAGGGATTGAACTCAGGGGTATTCTACCTCCAAGCTATACCCCCAGCCCTATTTTTTATTCTTTTTTTTTTTTTTTTTTTTTTTTTTTTTTTTTTTTTTTTTTTTTTTTTTTTTTTTTTTTGGGGTACTGGAGATTGAACTCAGGGGCATTCTACCTCCGAGCTATGCCCCCAGCCCCATTTTTTATTCTTTATTTTGAAACCGAGACTCACTAAGTTGCGGAGTGCCTCACTAGGTAGCTGAGGCTGGCCGCGAACCCGGATCCTCCGGTCTCAGCCTCCCGAATGCTGGGATTACAAGCGTGCACCACCTGCTGTCCTCCTGTCTCAGCCTCTCAAGTACTGGGATTACAAGTGTGTGCTACCACACCTAGTTTGTTTGTTAATATATTTAATTAATTTTATGGTATTGGAGATTAAACCCAGGGACATTCTACCTCTGAGCTGCACCCCCAGCCCTGTTTTATCTTTCATTTTGAAACAGGGTCTCACTAAGTTCCCAAGGGCCTCCCTGGGTGGCTGAGGCTGGCCTCGAACCTGCACTCCTACTTTCTCAGCTTCCCAAGTATTGGGATTACAAGGGTGCACCATCACACCTGGCTTTCTGTTAAGTACTTTAAATGGAATATTTTACAATAGTATTATCTCCAATGTACTGAGCAGAAAACCGAAGTCATGACAGCTAAAAGTCAAATATGTAGCCAGGGTCATTTGAACCCAGAGTCTGAGCTTGAGCTTAGCATCTGTAGGTTTGACCAGACGCTACAATATCCCCTATTATGCGGCAATAAATCTCATGTAACTCTTGCTAATTCTTCATTCGTTCAAGTATTTTTTGAGAGCTGTGTAAATTAGTCACCGTGTTAATCACAGGGATAAAAAAAAAAAAAGTCAATTGGACACAGCATTACTACTATGGGACCACATCTGGTCTACACTGTCTCAGCCCTAAACTGTTGATGTGATTTCTCCATGGAAAATCAAGATGCAATGGAAATAGCCGTGTACACGCTTCACTACCAAGTATACATGTGGCCCTGGGTAAGCAAATAAACCATCTAAACCGCCTGTGCTTTGTTACCTGCTAGATATTTTCAGTCCTCCAACTGTAAGGTCCCGGGCCTTGGGCACCAGGTGACCTATATTCCGGGAACGTTCAGAGATGGGCTCACACGCCTTGGCGTCTCAACGATTCAACGTGGACCCATCTGTGACAACCCAAAGGGCACCGAATCACTTCCATCCGCAGTAAAAATATCTAGACTGGAACGCATGTTCTGATTCTGACTTCTAATGGCCGTGGCGTTCAACGGGGGCCACTGGAGTTACCAGGCAACATTCCTGCTCTCGAGGAACTCGGCGACAAGGGGGAGAGAAAGAGATTCCTCTGTGACTCTTAGGAGACCTGGCTGGGAGATTGCCCAGCTTCTGATTCTACGCTCAATAAAGTTCCCCTTCTTCTCTCCCACTTTTCCAATCTTTGTTTCTTTCCACCTGAACGCATACCTGAGATGCAGGTCTCCACCTGCCTTTTCTCTTAGAGCAGCAGCAGCATGCTCTTGGAGAGAGAATCAGAGCCAGGCTGGGCTCTGTCCTATCCCGACAGAATGACCTTGCGAATCAAGCCAGCCCTTCCCCAGTCTCAGGTTCTGCAGTCATAAGATGGAGCCACACTGCCCGCTACCTAGCGGAAATAAAACATCCCGGCCTGGCGCGGTGGTGCACGCCTATAATCCCAGGACTTGGGAGGCTGAGACAGAAGGATTGCAGGTTTGAGGCTAGCCTCGGCAATTTAGCAAGACCCTGTTTCAAAATAAAAATTAAAAAGTGCTGGGGGTATAGCTAAGTGGTAGAGCACCCCTGGGTTCAATACTCAAACACAAAATAATAATAATAATAATAATAATAATAAGAAGAAGAAGAAGAAGAAGAAGAAGGAACAATAATAATGATAATATACCACCCTGCACAGGGAAGAGTAAAAGTAAAGCACCTTAGTCCAGTACCTGGGGGAGAGAAAGTACTAGATCCTTAGTCCACGGTTGCACTGTGATTTTTTTTTTTTTAATTTCTTCCTTATTTGTCTCTTTCTTATGCCAAGCCTATGATTTCTGTACAGGCAAAGGAACAAATCTCATTAAACACACACACACACACACACACAGATATTGGTCCTGACAAGTGTTCAGGGTATTGATATATTAATACTAATTTTTAAAGGAGCATTCTTAACCCGCATCCCTCAGGCCTGGGATAGTACACTCACGTCGTGACTTTTCTCCGCCACTTGTTGCCGGAGAGAACCCACTCTGGAGTCTGACCGCCAGAGCCCAAGCCCCAGCCCTGCCACCTGCGAGCAACAGGATCCTGGGCAAGAACTTCCACTGCTCCTGCCGCCAGCTTTCTCTCCATCAGGGGGAAGACCAACCTGAGCGTATCTGTGCAGACAGAACGAGCCGCTCGGACCAAGCCTGCCATCGCATTAGCGCCCGATCGGGGCCGTTATTACTTTGAACGCTGTTGTCGCCTTACTGTTATTGGAACCAGTACAGACGGAAGAGTTCTCCAGCCGGGCGTGGTGGCACACGCTTGTAATCCCAGCATTTGGGAGGCTGAGACCGGAGGATCCAGGTTCTCGGCCAGCCTCAGCTACCTAGTGAGGTACTCCGCAACTTAGTGAGATTCAGTGTCAAAATAAAGAATAAAAAACAGGGCTGGGGGTATAGCTCGGAGGTAGAATGCCCCTGAGTTCAATCCCCAGTACCGCAAAAAAAAAAAGAGTTCTCCAGTAACGGAGCCTCCCAGTGCCAGTAAACAAAGTTTCGTGGACACCATCAGTGAGTGTCGGCCGCATCTCCATTGGGCTCCTCTGTGGCCCGGCACCGGCCACCCCATCTCTCCCATGGAATCCTCTAATAGTTTCCTAACTGCAGCCCCTCCTGCCAGCCCCCTCCTGCCCAAACCACAGGGCCCGGGGCAGGCCCAGGGACCTTTGCCAGAAAGTGGCCTGATCATCTCACTCTAAGACAGAAGCCTGCGAGGTCTGGACTAAACACAGTCTCCCCCAGCCTCTAGGATCTGCCACAAAGAATGACTTGCCCTTCCTTCCGGGAGCGCTGTCCCTGTGGCCTTCAGGAATTGTGCACCTGTCACGCGGTGTACACCTTGCACCTGTTTGGTGTGTGTGTGTGTGTGTGGTACTGGGGACTGAACTCAGAGGCATTCTACCTCCAAGCTGCACCACCAGCCCCGTTTTATTTATTTATATTTTGTTTTGAATCAGCATCTCACTAGGTTGCTGAGAGTCTCACTAAGTTGCTGAGGCTGGTCTAGAACCTGCGATCCTCCAGTCCCAGCCTCTCAAGGACTGGGATGACAGGTGTGTGCGTGATGGCTCCCGGTTCCACCTGTTACCCTCTCACCTAACCTCGGCCTTTGGCACAGCCTTCCTGGCTGTTCGTAGAGCATCCCTTGTGGGGAGGTGTCCACACCCAGTGTCGCATGCCCGCTGCGTGTGACAGCTTCCTGTGCTTCTTCACTTAGACCGCACATCCCGGGCCGTGCCATTTTCCAGGTGAATTCCGAAGACCATTCCCCTAGACGGCTAAGGGCAGAAACTGTCCATCTCCATCATTGAATGCTGGCCGGTTTGGGTTGTTTTTTTTTTTTTTTAACTGGGAAAGGGCAGGGGCAGAGGTCACCTACACTGGAGCAGCCGAGGTAGGGAGGAGCCCCCAGTGCTGATGGAAACATGTCCTGTGTCTCAGGAATGTCACCATGTAATGGTGTGCATTGCTGTGCCTTACCTAGCTCTCCTGGTGGGTGACACGCCATAGGTGCTCAACCAGTAGCTGTTGAATGAATGAATGAATGAATGAATGAATGAATGAATGAATCGATCAATCAATCAATCATTGGGACTGGGGATGTGGCTCAGCGGTAAAGCACTTGCCTAGCATGCACGGGGCCCTGGGTTCAACCCCAGTAGAGCAAAGATAAATACATACATACATACATACATACATAAATGAATACAAATAAAAATATTGGGATATGTACACAATGGAATTTTACTCAGCCATAAAGAAGAACAGAATCATGCCCTGTGTAGGGAAATGGATGGAATTGGAAAACATTATGCTAAGTGAGATTAGTCAGTCACAAAAAGTAAACCATCACATGTTCTCCCTAAAGTGTGGAAGCTAGGGAGAAAATGGGACATAAGAGGGACTCCAGATGAAGAAGGAGAAACCTCAGATGAGCAAAGAAGTTGACTTAACTGAAGGCGATGGGGGAGGGGGGACACCCTAATGCACATGATGGACTTTCACAAACATAGCAAAATCAACCACTAAACTGAACCTGAGAAGGCGGGAGGGCGAGGGAGTGGGGCGGGAATTGGGGAAGGGTTAAATGAGAGATGTGTGCATGTATGCCTTTACCAGCTTGTACCTAACAAAGATGTATGATTACAATGCACCAATAAAAAATTAAAATTAAAAATTAAAAATATAACTAAAAATAATTATATAAAAATAAATGAAATAATTGTGTGTTCACCTACATTGCTGGCTTGTATTTTCTGTGTGCACGGAGTCTGTACAGCCTCCTTCTGGAGACTTTAAAATTCCAACTTGAAGCCGGGCGTGGTGGCGCACGCTTGTAATCCCAGCATTCGGGAGGCTGAGACCGGAGGATCCGGGTTCGAGGCCAGCCTCAGCTACCTAGTGAGGCACTCTGCAACTTAGTGAGATTCGGTTTCAAAATAAAGAATAAAAAATAGGGCTGGGGGTATAGCTCGGAGGTAGAATGCCCCTGAGTTCAATCCCCAGTACCGCAAAAATAAAATTCCAACTTGAGAGAACAGGTTGATCTTGCCTTCCCCTTGAGATTTATATGAAACGTGTTAAGAACCTGAAGCATGTTCTTTTTAAAAATCAAGTGATAGGGTCTTTAACAAAGAGTTCCTTCAACATAAAAAAAAAAAAAATATGATAAGCCTGGCATGGTGGCACACGCCTGAAATCCCAGTAGCTGGGAGGCTGAAACAGGAGAGGATCACAGGCTAGAGGCTAGCCTCAACAATTAAGACCCTCAGCAACTTTGGGAGATCCTGTTTCCAAATAAAAAATAAAAATAAAACGGCTGAGGATGTAGCTCAGAAGTACAAAGCCCTGGGCTCAATCCCCAGTATGTATGTATGTGTGTATCTATAATATCTGACTTAAATTGTGAATTTTATTTGAAAAACAAATGAATTCAATTAAAACAAAGTGGGTAACCATATAGGTAACTATACTGTAGCACAGGGGCCCCTGTACTAGATAAAAATCATGTTATTAAAATATCAGTAAAATGATAGGTTTATAAAAACTGCCATCTGCTCCAGGTCTACAGAAAATTAGGAAAAATACTTATAACCTAACACATTATTCCAGTGAAACCTTGAGGCAAAGCTTTCTGATAATGCATTTTCTTTTAAATAAGGGATTCATTCTGTCTCAAAAACTTTTCTTCACAATTTCCCTCAATTTCTACTATAGGCTTCATAAGAGAATATTATCATTGTTGTGGTTCTTTGTTAAGAAACCTATTTTACTATAATTCTATTCACTGTAATTTCCTTAGTAACAAGCTGCTCCCTTTTTTCTTTTAAAAACTATTAAAATGTCATTCACATCACATTCTAGATGTGGATTCAGCTATTCAAAAAAAAAAAAAAAAACATAATCACCGTAATTACTGTTGACATCTAATTAACATTCAGCTTTCTCTCCCCATCATCTACAGCTGGACAAACTATCTATTCCAGGATAAAATAAATAAATTTAAAAAAAAAAAAAAACACAGTGCTCTCTTGCCTTCTCTTCAAAAGAATAAAACAAACCGGGTTCCTAAACACCTGGACTCCATGTTTTTGTTCTCCCTAGAAATGGTGGTGGGAGGTAAGACAGCTTCCATGAAAACTTTCCTAAATATTGTCCCTCACTAGCCGGGCGTGGTGGCGCACACTTGTAATCCCAGCATTCGGGAGACAGACCAGAGGATCCGGGTTCGCGGCCAGCCTCAGCTACCTAGTGAGGTATTCCGCAACTTAGTGAGACTCGGTTTCAAAATAAAGAATAAAAAAAAAAATAGGGCTGGGGGTATAGCTCGGAGGTAGAATGCCCCTGAGTTCAATCCCCAGTACCGCAAAAAAAAAATATTGTCCCTCACTGCCAAAAAATAAATAACCCAATCAAAAAATGGACAAGTGAACTAAATAGACACTTCACAAAAGAAATACAAATGGCCAATAAACGTATGAAGAAATGTTCAACACCATTAGCAATCAGAGAGACGCAAATCAAAACCACCCTGAGATTTCACCTAATCCTAATTAAAATGGCAATCATTAAAAACACAAAAAACAACAAACACTGGCGAGAGTGTGGAGAAGTGGGAACCCTAATACATTGTTGGTGGGATTGCAAATTAGTGCAACCACTTTGGAAAACAGTGAGGATCCTCAGACGAATGGGAATGACCCCACCATATGACCCAGCAATACCTCTACTGGGTATCTACCCAAAAGAATGCAAACCAAACTATCAGACCAACACATGTGTATCTATGTTTATAGCTGCACAGTTTACAATTGCCAAACTATGGATCCAGCCGAGATGTCCATCAACAGATGAATGGATTACAAAACAATGGGATCTGTACACAATGGAGTTTTACTCAGCCATAAAAAAGAACGTAATTGTGTCCTTTACAGGGAAATGGATGGAACTGGAGAATACAAAGCCATTCTGTCTTCCACTAGTTCTTCATCACACCGGCCCTAGTCCCATTAATTAATGAATTAATTTAGACTGCTATTCTCTCCTTTCACCTTCCTAAAGTGTTCTTATTTTATTTTGGGAGATAACTGCTCCCCCAACTCCTTTTTCCCCCAATTTGATAATGAGTTAATCCATTACCTGCCTGTCAGGATTCTAACATATATAAATACATTCTTTGCCACCCCTGCCTATGAATGATGGAGCCTAATTCCCTCCCTTTAAGTGTGGGCTAAACTTAGTGACTCTCCTTAAATGAGCAGTGACAGTGACAGATGTGGTGTGACCCCACGAGTTATCTCAAAAAAGGCACCGTGGCTTCCTCCTTGATCCCTCTCAGGAAATCTCTTGCTATGGAGAATGCTAGCTGCGTGTTGCAACGACACCCCAGCAGTCCTGGGGAGCAGGCCACGCGGAGAGGTGAGGCATTCTGCTTCAAAATGGCCCTAACCTGCCGCCCAGGGGAGCAGCCCGTCTTGGAAGTGGATCATCCATCCCTCAAAGGGTCTGTAGACCCGGCCAGCATCTTGACTGTGGTCTTATGCAAAACCCACGCTCGACCTTCTCAGCTAAACTGCCTAGGGACTCCTGACCTGAAGACACTTTGTGGGATAATAAATGATTACCACTGCCTTTGGGGTAATTTGTTACACAGCAAGAGATTACTGATACACAGGACTTCAGAACTAGTAAGACCTGAGGATTTGTCTTGAAGCTGTGATCCTCTGGGCTTAAGAGTTCCTCCGAAGCTTCCAGAAAGGAAGATAGGAGGAAGGGTTAGGGAGGAAAGAGGAAGCAAAAGAGTATGTAAGAGGGGAACCATGTAGGTAGAACTCTGGGTGCCTCCATTCTGTTTCACTAGAGTAGCTCGATTTTGAGTTGTTTATTTACTTTTTGAGGTACTAGGGATTGAACCCAGGGACATTCTACCTCTGAGCTACACCCCTAGCCCTATTTTTTTTTTTTTTTTTTTTTTTTTTGCAGTACTGGGGATTGAACCCAGGGGCATTCTACCTCCCAGATACACCCCCAGCCCTATTTTTTATTCTTTATTTGAAACAGGGCCTCACTAAGTTGTGGAGGGCTTCACTGAGTAGCTGAGGCTGGCCGAGAACCCAGATTCTCTGGTCTCAGACTCCCAAGTACTGGGATTATAAGCGTGAGTCACCACGCCCGGCTTGATCTGTTTTATATATCAGGGTTCCAATGAAGATTTTTTTTTTTAAGGGTTCCATAAGATTTAAAAAAAAAAAAGTTTAAAAACTACAGATTTAAATCAACTCTCTCATTCTGGAGAGAAGTCGTATGTTTGATTCCAGGCCAGCTTCCACGTACCCCGTCCCCAGCAAGCACGTTCTCTGTCCCTCCCTCCAGCGCCCTCAAAGGATCCCCCACGTCTACCCACCGGGTTTTTAAAGCCAACGCCCTCAGGTGCCACGCTTTCCCCTTTTATTCTACCGAGTACCGGAGAAGCTTGAAGTTAGAGGCAGAGGCCTCTCGTGGGAAAAGAAAACAAAACCAAATAAAACACAGGTATGAAATACTGCAATCCAGCTGTTTTCCTCTCTGTCTGATTTTGAGTGTCGGTTGGAGGAGGGCCTGACCCTCCACCCCAGATCTTTTCAAACGCAAGACCTGCCAGCCCAGAGCCAGCCCCAGGAGTGTTCTCGACATGTTAAGAAAAGGATGCTGTCAATCTGGAAGCCGAAGACTGCTGAGAAACAAGCGGCGCCTGAGCTCCTGTTATTGCTGAAGGGACACTGATGGCGAATGTCTTGGGGGGGGGGTGACAGCTCCTGCCCTCCTCTCCCCGCCCCACATACCCACGTCGACTTGCTCACACAGCTGACTCGCTCATCTTCTTCCTGCAGTCACTCTTTAAAACTCGGGTTGTTGCCGGGCGTGGTGGCGCACGCTTGTAATCCCAGCATTCGGGAGGCTGAGACCGGAGGATCCGGGTTCGAGGCCAGCCTCAGCTACCTAGTGAGACCCTCCGCAACTTAGTGAGACCTGGTTTCAAAATAAAATAAAAAATAGGGCTGGGGTATAGCTCGAAGGTAGAACGCCCCTGAGTTCCATCCCCAGTACCGCAAAATAAATAAATAAATAAATAAAACTCAGGTTGTCGGAAAGGGAGCTGTCCGAGTTTCATTTTTCAGCAAATAGCTTTTCCAAGAAGTCAGATTTTTTTTTTTTTTTTTTTTTTTTTTTTTTTTTTTTTTTACACTGGGGATTGAACCCAGGAGCATTCTACCTCTGAGCTACATACCCAGCTCTATTTTTTATTCTTTGTTTTGAAACAGGGTCTCACTCCGTTGTGGAGGGCCTCACTAAGTAGCTGAGGCTGGCCGAGAACCTGCAATCCTCCTGTAAGTACTGGGATGACAAGTGTGCACCACCACACCCAGCTCAAGAAGTCAGATTTTTTTTTTTTTTTTTTGCGATACTGAGGATGGAACCCAGGGGCATCCTACCTCCCAGCTACACCCCCAGCCCTATTTTTTATTCTTCACTTTGAAACAGGGCCTAAGTTGCAGAGGGCCTCACTAAGTAGCTGAGGCTGGCCGAGACCCTGTAATCCTCCCATCTCAGCCTCCTGTAATTCTGGGATGGCAGGCATGTGCCACCACGCCCAGCTCAAGAAGTCAGATCTTGTGGGGCCTTATGACGGGGACGAGTCACTGATGTGGAGGGTACCTTGAGAGTCCTTTCCAGAGAGGACATTCCGACTCCAGAATGAAGTACTCGTGGAGCTGCTGTCCTGCCAGGGATGAACCAGTGGGCAGGCGTCACCACCCCCAGGAGGCGGCCACACGGCCAGCCGGCACTACTCCTCGTCTGCGGGGACTCCGCCTGTGCGTGTGGTTCTGACCAGGACAGTAGTAGGGAAAAGTACAACCAAGAGCCGGATGGTTGAGAGGTGCGATGTTATTCTAGAATATTCATGAGGGAAGCTTATAAAATGGGGGAGGTGCTCATCCTCAAAACCAACGAAAAAAGCCGGGCGTGGTGGTGCACGCTTGTAATCCCAGCATTTGGGAGGCTGAGACTGGAGGATCCAGGTTTGCAGCCAGCCTCAGCTACCTAGTGAGGCCCTCCGCAACTTAGTGAGACCCGGTTTCAAAATAAAGAATAAAAAATTGGGCTGGGGGGTGTAGCTTGGAAGTAGAATGCCCCTGGGTTCCATCCCCAGTACCAAAAACACAAAACAAAACAAAAACAAAAAGAGCAAAAATTAAATCTCAAGGGTTGATTTTTGTGCCCATTACATAACCAAAAAAAAAAAAAAAAAAAGACTATTTGTTGTGGTACTGGGGATTGAACAAAGGGGCATTCTACCTCTAAGCTACGCCCTCCAGCCCTATTTTATTTATTTCATTTTGAAACAGGGTCTCAAACACATGATACTCGTTATCTATGAGCGCTAGTTATTCCTGTTATTTCCCATGGAATGAGGAGGCAGCACTAGCACGGGTGAGCTGTGTGTTAGTAGGTAGCTTACACAGCCTCTCTGATTCTCTGCATCTCATCCTCGCCATCTGAAAACAAGCATGGCCACAGTGTAGACCTCACTGGGCTGTTGTGACGTTCAGAGAAGATTATGCACATAGAGCGCTTAGCAAAGGGCCCAGCACACGACCGCCACCAAAGGAGCAGAAGCCACCATGCCCCTGGCTGCTGTTACCGCTACACCTAGCTTATAAGCAGCACGGAAAATGTGCTCCGCCCTTCTGGAAAAACACTAGGATGATTCATATACAAAAAGTCATAAGAGGCTCAGTTCCACTTCTTGAAACGTATTATATGGAAATAACTGGACAGAGGCAAGAATCAATGCAGGCATTGCAGTTGGTCATATCTCTTCCAGTAACTCTCTACCGGAGGAACAGAGACACCAGGAACAGAAAGAAGGCCCCGGCACCTGCTGCCCCCTCCAGCATTGGAGCTCTTTGGTGATCAGTGGCCAGGCCCTGAAGCAACTCTCTTTTAGGAATTGCAAGCCTATTTCTACATACTGTGGGCCAGAAGTAAGCGCACGCGTGCTGCTTTTCATATGGTGGGGTAGGCTAGCTTGTATACACTTAAGCGGCGTATATTATTGGATGCATCTGTTTATACTGGAGTCTTGCCTTAGATAAACTGCCCTACAAAATAGGAGATCGTTGCAAACTTTATCTGATGCTCAGGTGTGTGTGTGTGTGTGTGTGTGTGTGTGTGTGTGCATGCGTGTGTGTGTGTGTGCGTGTTGCTGGGGATTGAAACCAGGGTCTCATGCATGCTAGACAAATGCTCCACCACAGAAGCTACATTCCCAGCTCAGTAAAACAAAAATATTAAAGCATGATTACTTAAGGAATTTGGGCTTCTTCCATTCTCTCAGAGCTCAAAGAAAATCTAGAGAAATGGTTCTGAACAGAATGAGACTCAGTATTTCATTTTATTTGGTTATATAGCTTGACAGTGTAGCCTCTGGCAAGTTAGCATACTTACTGCCCAGGGAAATCTAGGGAGCATTTTTTTTTTTTTCCTTTGGAACAAAACTGAATAGCTCCTCTGATCCAGAAAAGGTAAAGAGTTATTTACTGAAAAGGTAAGAGGTTTTGCCATTGTATTTTTTTGGTTTTTGGTGTTTTTTTTTTTTTTTTTTTTTTTTTGTGGTACCAGGAATTGAACTCAGGGGCATTCTACCTCCGAGCTATACCCCCCGTCCTTTTTTTTATTCTTTATTTTGAAACCGAGTCTCACTGAGTTGTGGAGTGCCTCACTAGGTAGCTGAGGCTGGCCGCGAACCCGGATCCTCCAGTCTCAGCCTCCTAAATGCTGGGATTACAAGCATGCGCCACCACGCCCGGCTCAGGTTTTGCCATTTTAAAGGGAAAAAAAATCAGATGTGATTGTCCCATTTATAAGAAAGCAAGAACAAAAAGCTAATTATGTTTAGAATTTCATTTAATGTTGTCTCCAAGGACCAAATCACAGGAAATCCTCCAGTGAGCCTTTCTGTTTTTTTTCTGGTAATAATCCCTTGGACAGAGTCAAGACCAGATTTAATTTACACCAGATTTTGGGTTAGAATGAGCAGAGTTAAAGTTAGGCTCTGATACCAAATTAAAAAGAAAAAAAAAAAAAAAGGAAGAGTGGGTGAAAGACGGGATTGCAAAATGTATTATAGTAAGGAGACTTGGGCTAAGAGAGGTTAAAAGACTTGTTCAAGGTCACCTAACTGGGAAAGAGGAGCTACGATTTGAATGTAGCTTTATTTCAAAGCTCATTTGATCACTGAGCAGATGTTTGTTTTTTTTTACCTACTATGCGCTACAATCCTGGGAATAGGTATTAGCCAAGATAACCACAATTCTGACCTTGTAGAGATTATATTCCTACAGGGAAATATATAAAATATTAAAAAATTATATATATATATATATATATATATATATACCTGCTTCTTTATGGCTGAGTAAAATTCCATTGTGTGTATATACCAAAGTTTGTGCGCCATGATGGACACCTAAGCTGGTCTCACAATGTGCCTATTGTCACTTGTGCTGCTATGAACATGGATGTGCACGGATCACCATAATATTCTGATCTCAATTCTGATCTCCATCTTTGGGAAGACACCCAGGAGCCCATCGCCGGGTCCCATCTATGGCGGATCCATTCCCAGTCTTCTGAGGAAGCTCCGCACTGGCCTCTCACCCACAGTGTAACAGGGTTCCTAGTTCCCCCCCCCCTCCTAAGTGAGTATGGCCAGCGCCAAAGAATGAGTAATGTAGGTTCTCTCTCACATGTGGAAGCCAGAGAGAGATTCAGAAATAAGGGCGACAGCAGAAAGCTGAGCAGAGGTTCCAGGGGAGTCACTGAGGGGAATTAGAGAAGGGAAGGGGCGGGCGAAGTCATACAGAATGTGTAGTAGAAATAATACTGTGAACGTATACAAAATTGCCAATTCCAATCTCAAAGACTTGTGGGGTGAGGGTGAGGGGGGACCCGGTGGGGACGACAAGAAGAGTTGTGTTCTTGTATTTTCCTGATGCTCTGTACCCCACTATGATGTAAAATTACGATGCACCCAACAAACATATATAGATACTGCTTAGAAACTATTGGTGATGTATATAACAGAATTCCTGCCTATCTAGAATAAAAAATGTTTATTAGACAATGAACAACCTATGGTGAAGCTGGGAACGTCTCACCATCAATGAGACAGCAATAAAATACCACTTA
>PVLC010029522.1:0-18716 GCA_004027655.1 Graphiurus murinus
CATAGAAACTGCAGCCTTTCTTTGCTCTCCACAAGTAAGCAAACGTAACCTGCCACTGAAGACATATTGCAAGATCAGAAGCCCACAGGTAGAGCTTTCTTAGGTGTTGTTTATATATCTTAGTTCTTTATCTGAACAGGTCATTCACTTATCTGTCTTAGTCAGTTGCCTAACTCCTTTTGCCTCCCTTTGGTTCAAAGTAAGGGGTCATTACCTTTTTAAAATAGGATACTAAATCTTCTCCTCTGGCCTGGTCTTGATATAGGTACAAAAGAGCAAAGCCTTTAAAAATAATCATAATGTCAGGCCCTGTGGTGCACATCTTTAATTCCAGCACTTGGGAGGCACAGGCAAGAGGATCGCAGGTTCAAGGCCAACTTCAAACCTAGCAAGACCTTGTTTCAAAATAAAGGACTGGTATGTAGCTCAGTCATAGAATGCCCCTGGATACAGTCCCCAGGATAATACTAATACTAATACTAATCATAGTTAATAATCAAAGGATATTTGGAAGATAAATATTTGAATATACTGTGACAGTATCTCTAATATATAAAATTAATAATTAGAAAGAAACATTAAGATTTCACTAATACATAGAAAATAGGTAAACTATTTGGCATGTAGTTAATACAAATGAGATTTTCAGTCTTATTAACTTAAAATAAAACGCTAAAAAATAATTAACATTTTTATTATAACCTGAAAATACTCCATTGCCAGCAAAGGAAGGGCAAAGGGACTTCGTAGAAATATCAATTCATGTAATATTTTTGAAAAGCCATTTATCAATATGCATAAAATGCCTTTAAAATGTTCATACCAAGTTAGATCATCTATTAAGATCTTGACTAAGGGAATACTGCCAAATGCAGAAAAATGTGTTGCAGGCAAAATAATTATTTCTTTGCTTTACAAATTGTGAAAATATTAAAAACGTAGAAAATCCGAAACCAAAAGGTTAAGTAAATTATGGTACAGCCATTGAGTAAGGATATATAGTCAGGCATGGTGGTGAGTTTATAATCCCATTACTTGAAAGGCTGATACAAGAGAATCCCAGGTTCAAGGCCAGTCTCAGCAATTTAGCAAGGCATTCAGCAACTGAGACCCTCTTTCAAAATGAAAAATAAAAGCCGGGCATGGTGGTACATGCTTGTAATCCCAGTACTTGGGAGGCTGAGACAGGAGTATCAGAGGCTCACGGCCAGCCTCAGCTACTTAGTGAGGCCCTCCACAACTTAGTCAGACCCTGTTTTAAAATAAAGAATAAAAATTAGGGCTGGGAGTGCATCTTGGAGGTAGAATGCCCCTGGGTCCAATCCCTAGTGCCCTCCCTCCCCTCATACACACACACACACACACACAAACACACATGTGAGGATATATACTAATATGATTAAATCTTTTGATGTGCTTAGAGTTAAGTAAACTATAAACTGATGTACTTCTCACTGATAAGAGTAAGACCCTGAGAGAGAAAGAGGGCAGAGGAGAGGCCTCCAGGGACATATTTATGTTCATTGAGGCTGTTTTGTCTAGCTCTCTATCTTCATTTTTATTTTTATTTTTCTTTACCTGAGAATCATTTATTTATAATATATATTTAAATATGCATATATTAACACACATAGGTAAATTTTTTCTAGAGCTCTCAGAATATAAGAAGGAGAGTGACCATATCTAGACCATAGTTTACCATCTGGAAAATTGCCTTTCTGTATAATAGAAAATACAAGGACAGGATGAATACACTGTTCTTTTTGAGAATGCTTAAGTTGAAATGAAACAAACAAAACATACAAAAAAAATTCCCACCTCCTGCCCTCTCTCCTGCTATTGCTTTGAAGTTTTTGAGAGTATTTTTTATTTTCCAAGGAGAGCTCTCTAGTCAAGGTGAAGGGGCGGAGTGTCGACAATTGTTAGTTATTTACTAGAAGTAAACACAGAAAGTACATCTGTGCCCTGAAGCACTGCGGGGTCCCTCAAACAGCCTTGGAGGCAACTATCTATAAATCTCTGCTTCCCTCATATTTGAATAAACCCAATACCCACTGGGGAAAAAAAATCTATCAACGTTATTAAAAAAAAAAAAAAAACCAATGACAGATAACTTTTCATTGTGTCATAAAAAGCCAATATTTCCACAAAAAATGAAAAAATAAGCATTCTCCAGTCTTTCTTCATCTCTCCTCCTTCTTCTGTCTTTGTCTTTTCTCTTCTA
This sequence comes from Graphiurus murinus, assembly GCA_004027655.1. Lineage (NCBI taxonomy): Eukaryota > Metazoa > Chordata > Mammalia > Rodentia > Gliridae > Graphiurus > Graphiurus murinus. The sequence goes on from PVLC010029522.1 coordinate 2,225, forward strand.
CCTATCACTCTTGCTCTTTTTTTTTTTTTTTTTTCTCTGTCTCTGTCTGACAAACTCCCATAAGGGTCCTGAATGGTTTTCTGTTAGCAGAAAATATTTAAGGTTATAAAAGTAAGAAATAAGAGAGAACAAATTGCCTTTCCAAACTTCTAGCTCCAGCCATAATAAGACACAAGACAAGGCTGGAATCTTTCTTTATTCCGGCCACATTCAGCTCCTGGAGCTGCAGTTCCATTTCTTCCAGTAGTCACAACCATCTGCCACTCCCCTATCATCCTGCCCCATCATTCCTCTAAACCCCTTACTTCTATCTTTGCAGAAAATAGCGAGAGAATGAACAGCGCTGAGGGTCCAGGAGACATACTGGACTCCCTATGATCATGGAAGATCATTACTTTGCCTTCTTTTGTATTTTACAATCATGGGAGTGGACATGCATCACAAAACTACATAGAATTTGGAAAGTAATAATAATCAGATGATAAGGTTTGAGTTAGGTTTGGATGGATATGAACCCTGCAATGTGGTTTGATTGTGTTTCAAACATGGTAGAAGTAAATTTAGGACAGTTAAGATGTAACCCATCTTTCAACCGATGCCCTCAGTCCTTGGGCTCTGAAGCTCTTCTGTGACCTGTTGGGAGGAACCTCTATTGGACTCCACCCTATATCTCCCTTCATCTGCCTGCTCTTCCACAAGAAGGCTTCCCACAGGGGAAGAGGGGGAGCTTGGGCCACCATGTCAGTGCTGAATGCTTCCACTGAGATCAGTCAGTAAGGGAAGCATATTCAACTCTTTACCAACTTAACACAAAACCTGTAAACTGCCGGGCGTGGTGGCGCACGCTTGTAATCCCAGCATTCGGGAGGCTGAGACCTGAGGATCCGGGTTCGCCGCCAGCCTCAGCTACCTAGTGAGGCACTCCGCAACTTACACTCGGTTTCAAAATAAAGAATAAAAAATAGGGCTGGGGGTATAGCTCGGAGGTAGAATGCCCCTGAGTTCAATCCCCAGTACCGCAAAACAAACAAACAAACAAAAAACCTGTAAACTTATACCCATATACATTTTTAAAAAGTGAATATTTACACAAGTATTTTAATAGTTTTTTTGAACAAATATTTTAGCTTTAAATCTAAGTAACCTTGGGTTATTTCCTGATTCCATCTGTTTTAGTAGTATCTTCAATTCAACATAATTAAAACTATATTACATATATAAATATATAATATCATATATATTGAAATATAGATGAGCCTAATTTATTTAGTATATTCAACATATCTTTATAGGATTCTCTAATTATTACTGATGCTATTTTTACTTTATTTTATGAATACTATATAGGATTAAAACTTTACAGATCACACATTATTTCAACAATGGTGTGTCTATTTTTTTTCATTTTTTTTGTTGTACGTGTGTGTGTGTGTGTGTGTGTGTGTGTCACATGGGATTGAATCCCGAGGTATTCTCCTTCTGAACTACACCCCAACCCTATTTTATTTTTATTTGAAAACAGAGTCTCACTACTTGCTGGGACTGTCCTCAAATCTGTGATCCTCCTGTCTCAGCCTCCCAAGTATTGGGATTACAAGTGTGGGAGTGGGTCTATTTTAACCTTATGAGAGTTTTATTTTAAAAATAAAGATTGTGAGCTGGGCATGGTGACTCACAGCTGCAATCCCAGTACTTAGAAGGCTGAGACAGGAGGATTATCACAGGTTCAAGGGCAGCCTCAGCGATTTAGCAAGACTCTCAGCAACTCAGTGAGACCCTGTTTCAAACCAAGAAATAAAATAGGGCTGGAGGTGTAGATCAGAGGTAAAATGCCTCAGGGGTTCAATCCTCAGTATAAATAAGTGATAGATAGATAGAAGATAGATAGATAGATAGATAGATAGATAGATAGATAGATAGATGGTCACCGTACAATTCTCTTTACACTGATGTAGAAATTAAACTCCTAAGGACAAAGAAAGGTCTCACAAATTATAAGTGGCTGTGTTGGAATTTTCATAAAGTACTTCTTGCTTCTTTTCTTTAGAAATCAAGCCAAGTTGTATTCCTCACGGGGGTCCAACACTTAGAATATTTCTGTTTGAAATACATTAGGTTTACTCTTTTTCTCACTGCATTTACTGATTAATTCCCTATTCTCCTGAGGCAACAGACTCCCAAAACGAAAAATCACTGAGTTTTTAAATTGTGAGAACTTCTATATTCATTGAAATGGTAACTATTGGTAAATATAATCTGACCTTATTTTAATAATAACAGATGAAATTAGAAATTTCTGCTGCTACTGAGTGGTGCTTTCTATGAATCTTTCCTCTAGTGAGTCGATGATGATGCTAAGACATTGGCGCTGTGGGCATTATTGCCAGTACCGCCCATTCTTATCAACAGCTTCTTAAGATCCTCAGCTGGGGCATCCGGGCTGACCTGCACCGGATACACATACCCACAGGCACAAGTCAGCATATCTGTTATGTTAGTGTCTCCATTCTCTATGGTATCAATACAATAGCTCACTCATTTCATCATAATTACATATTTGCAGCATATCTTTTTTACATTAAATTTCCATTGAACTTCAAGATGTCTGGATAACAGTGTCTTTTAAAGAAGAAGATTCTGGTATGGTATGTTTTTATATACTTTTATTTGGTGCATTGTAATTATACATCATACTGCGGAATCAAGTGATAGAAATAAACCTGAACACAACTCTGGGAGAACTTCCTGCTGGGTCCTCCCCCCTCCCTCCCTTCTCCTCCTCCTGTCCATACATATCTTTGAGTTTGGAATTCGTTGTGTTCTCTCCACTTAATCAAGAGAAAAGCCAGAGACAACATGGAAAGGCTTCCAACGTTATGCAAAGCTCCCAAGGATAGAGAAACATTTGACCTTACACCAAGGAGTAGATTATAGGGAAGGGAGTTCATTTGAGAAGATGGGCCGGTCTTTAGGTCTTTAGACCTAAATGACTTGACATTCTATAGATAAACGCGTACATGGGAGCCTGGGTCACATTTTCCTGTGGACATGGGAAAGGTGACTTACAGGCAGGCTCTGAGGACTGGAGAGACAAGCATGGGGAACATAATTCACTTTAATGTTCTGCAATGTTTGGGTTGAGCTCTCAGCTTGTACTTTTGATCCAATCACCAAACAAAATACTTTAAGACCATAAGGAAGAGGCTAACTTTAGTTGAGTCATCTTCAGAAACAATTATTCCCTAAGTAGAATTTATCTGGGTTCAGTATCCAGTACCATAAATGAGTGAGTGAAAAGATAGATTAGATAGATAGATAGATAGAGAATCCATTCCATAGTTACCTAGATTATCTCTAGGTAAATATATACATACTGGAATGTCCAGTGATATATACTATATATATAAGAATATAGACACACACATATATAATATATAATATATATATCTATAATATTAATATACGTGTGTGTCTATATTCTATATTGTAAAAAAAATGCAAATGAAAGATATTATTGTATTATTTGCAGATTAAGGGAAAGAATATAGACACACACATATATTACATATTATATATATATTATATATTATATATTATATTACATATTATATATATTATATATTATATATGTGTGTGTCTATATTCTTTCCCTTAATCTGCAAATAATACAATAATATCTTTCATTTGCAATTTTTTTTACAATGTAGATTCATGTTTCCATAGAAATCCAAGAGTTTTGGGTTTTATGCCACAACACAGGTCTGGCCAAGGGTCTGATGGAGTGAACTTTCTGAAAGAAAATTAACAGTTTCTTCCAAAATCTGAAAATGAACTCCATTTTTTCATGTAATGTGAATTTTTAAAATCGTTACAGAATTTACATGCTATTAAGTAAAAACTCAATGAGTTTTTTGTACATTTATGTGGTGAGCAACACCACTGCACACTAGTTTTAGAATTTTCCCCCAAAAGTTCCTTGGGTTCTGTTTGTAGTAAAATCCTGCTCTACTTCCAGTCCCTAGTAAACACTGACCTGTTGTCTGGTCACGTGTGATTTTCTGGAAATTTTGGATAGCTGAAATTATGCAAGAAGTCTTTTGTGTATGATTTCTTTGACTTACTATAATGTTTTTGAGGTTGGCAGATGTGTGAAACTGTCACTCCACTTTCTTACTGAATTCCATGTATCACTTTTGTTTATTCACTCACAGGCTGGTGGATATTTGGATTATTTCCAGTTTGGGAATATTATAAATAAATACTGCTATGAACATTCAAGCCTAAATCTTTGGGTGGGAATATGTTTTTCACTTTCTTTGAGAAGAACTCTCTGAGTAGAATTGCTGGTATGTTCAGTCTATGTTTTTCTTTTGTCTGTTTTTTTTTTTTTTCTTTTTAGTAAACTTTCAAACAAATTTTCAACATATCAGTACCAGCATCACCATGTGAGGGTTTCTGTTTTTCTTTGATTATAGCCATTTTTGTAGAGGTAGAGTAATATCGCACTGCAATTTTCATTTCTCTAATGATTTATTTATTTATTTATACTGTGGATTGAGCCCAGGAGCATTCTACCTCTGAGCTACATCCCCAGCCCTATTTTTTATTCTTTATTTTGAAACAGAGTCTCACTTAGTTGTGGAGGGCGTCACTAAGTAGCTGAGGCTGGCTGCCAACCCGCCAACCTGGGTTCTCCTGTCTCAGCCTCCCAGGTACTGGGATTACAAGCGTGCGCACCATGCCCAGCTATTTCTATAATGGTTTATGACATTCAGTTAATACATATATATATATATATATATATATATATGTACATATATATATATAAACTATTTTATTTATTCCTTAGTGCAATGTCTGTTGGAATACTTTGCTCATTTATATCATGTTTTTGCCTTGTTAGATTGAATTGAAAAATATTTTTACATACTATGGATAAAAATTCTTGATAAGATATATATATATTGCATAAAATATATGATTTTCTTTCTCCTACTCTGTAGTTTGTTTTTCATTGTTTGTTTTAAAATTTTTCAAATTGGTGTTTTTGAGGAACAAAAATTTTGTGTTCAACATTTATTTTGTGTGTGTGTGTGTGTGTGTGTGTGTGTGTGTGTGCGCGCGCGATGTGTATATGGGGGGATATTGCAGATTGAACCCAGGGACACTCTACCTCTGAGCTACAATGCCAGCCGCATTTTATTTTTTTATTTTGAAGCAGGGTCTTGCTAAATTGCCGAGGGCCTCCCTAAGTTTCTGATACTGACCTTGAACCTATGATTTTTCACCTGTCTCATTCCCCCAAATATTGGGGTTACAGGCTTGCACCACCCAGCCAAGCTCATAATTTATCATTTTTAAAAGTTTTGGAGATGGTAGTTTTGCTGTCATGTCTAATTTTTTGCCTAAGGATTTACATTTGGGTTTGCAATTCATTTTGACTTTTATATAGTATATGAGACATCAAGCAAAGTGTTACTTTTGTAAATTGGCATGCATACAATATACCATAATCATCAGTTTAAAAGACTACCTTTTTGCCCAAGGAATAGCCTTAGGCACAATGAGAAATGGCCACTGAATATTCTGGGATTGTATCTGTTATTTCAATTTTTTTCCATTGATCTCTTTGTCTACTGTTACCAGTGTCACACAATCTTGACTGCTATAGCTTACCTGGGAAAGCAGTTACTGTAAGATCTTCAACTTCATTCTTTTGCAAAATCTTTTTTTTTAAATTCTAGATCCTTTGAATTTGCATAAAAATCTGGGTTCATCTTGTCACTTTCTTCAACAAAGCCTGTTGGATATTGCTAGTGATATTATTGTATTTGTAGGAAAAAATAAAAACAAGTTGGAAGGCTCATACTTTTTTTATTTTAAAATGTAACACAAAGTTGTTTTGGTTATACTGGGTCCTTTGAATTTCCATTAAATTGTATGACCAATGGGTCAATTTGGGGGAAAATAAAGTAGCTGGGATTTTGATAACTGTTGTATGTGTGTGTGTGTGTGTGTGTGTGTCTGTGTGTGTGTGTGTGTGTGTGTGTGTGTGTCTGTGTCTGTGTGTGTGTGCTACTGGGGATTGAACCCAGAGACATTCTACCTTTGAGCTACACCTCTAGCCTGATTTTATTTCTTATTTGGAAACAGGGTCTCACTAGGTTGATGAGTCTCACTACTTGCTGAGACTGTCCTCGAACCTGTGATCCTCCTATCTCAGACTCCCAAGTACTGGGATTACAAGCATGTGCCACCATACCCGGCTTTTGATTACTGTTTTATCGAAACATTTATATCTATATGTTGGGAAGCATCAATTAGAAAACTAAGAAAAGCAATGTAATCTTACTGAAACACAAAATATTTCAAAATAAATTTAACAAAAACACATGCACAATCACTAAAAAATACAAACATTGAGGAGAGAAATTAAAATTTGTCTGAATACCTGGTGACTTGAGAACATTTTGAATTGGGAGATTCCATATGGTTAAGATTCTAATTATCCCATACTTGTCTATGGAGTCAATGCAACCTCACTAAAAATACAAGCAAATATATATTTTAGTTGTTATTGTTAAAATACAGAAGGTAGCATGATGATTCATATGGAAATGCCAAGGAACCAGCATAGTCCAAACAGTCATAACAAAGAAGTTGTCTTCTTTGAAAATGCACTGTATGTTAACGGCATTGGCTGTGCAGTATTGGTGTAAATATACGCAAACATTGATTTGTCAGAAAAGTTTCATGGTCATCAAAGATGGAGTGGCATCTTATCTTACACTAATAAACAAATATCTGACTTTTCAGAGTGTGACATTTTTGGAAAAAAAATAAACATGTGGTATATTATCTAACCATTCCTTTTCTGGGTGTTCAACAAAGATAAATCTAAGAATACGTCCATGAGAAGATTTGTATATCAATTTTCATAGTAGTTTTATTTGTAAATGCCCAAACTTGTAGCAACTCGTATTCCATGTCTTTTGACATTTTATTGAATAAACACACTGGTGTATATCTCTTTTTACTCAGTAGCAAATAGAAATGGGTGAATTATTCATATTGGTAAATCGTGGATGAATCTCAAGAAAATGATGCTAAGCTACAGAGGCCAAACACCAAAGATCACATGCTGTCTATTTTTTATCTGACCAACAGCTCATATCCATAAAGTAAATAGAATTTTACAACTCACGACTAACCTAATTAAAAATTGCATTTTAGATATTTGAACATTTGCTCTTGAAATCACAGAGGACAGTGGTTGCTCTTGAGTGGAGGCATAAGGAGGTGTACTGGAGTGATTTAAGTGTGTGACAGGGCTGTGGGTTTTAGGAGGGTATAAAACTGATCCAACCGTAAACTTCTGATCCACTCTCTCCTCTCTGTACAACTTACATCCCAATTTAACATTAAACACACCCGTATTATTATTATCCTCTGAAAAAGCTCACTTAATATATAGTCACAGTCTAGACTCGGGAAGTTAGGCTAGTAAAATATTCTTTTTCTATACGTATGCTCTTCTTTTGAAACCCATCATGATGATGAACTAATCCTGATGAACTATTGGGGCTTCACAATCTTGCTTTATAAAGCCACAAGTACCTCTCAATGACAAAAAACCTTATTATGTAGAATCGGTGTACATTATTCTATAAATCCAAAATCATTTTCCATCTCCATTAGTGTCAAATTAGACTGAAACTCCTCAGGAAATATACACCATGAGTGTATGAACACTGAAGGAATTAATTATGATTGATTTCATTAATTATCTGTGTTGAACGCTTTTGCAGTAATGGGATGCTTGAAATACTGAGTCAGTAGTAAATGGCGCACCTAGCGATTACTTGGATACAACCCTCGACGCACTGTTCTCTCTTCAAGTACAAAATGAGTTTTTAATGCCGTTCACATTTTTAATTAAAGATTTTGTTTTGAAATAATTATAGGCTCACGTGTAGTTGTAAAATAAAATAAAGGGGAAAAAAAGGAAGTCCAGAGAGATCCTGTGTACCATTTAACCAGTTTCCTCCAATGGAAACACTTTCACATCACATTGGGATACAGAGTGTCAGAAAAACACTTGCACACATGGCTCTTGGTGCTATCCCCAGAGGGTCCCTCCTTCTTCCCTCCCTCTTCCTGGGCATGTCTTTGAGATGAATATGGACAAATTACCAACAGGAACATCTTGAAAAACTATATTAAAATAGCCAGGAGTTTGGTTTTTTTTTTTCGTACTGCTGAAGAATGAACCCAAGGGCATTCTATCACCAAGTTACACCCCCAGCCCTTTTTATATAAATAAAATTAAAAAAGAAAATAAAAAGGGCTGAGAGTCTTGCTACATTGTGAAGGTTGTTCTTGTTCTTTTTTTTTGGTGGAACTGGGGATTGAACCCAGGGGCATTCTACTTCTGAGCTACACCTTCCAGCCCCATGTTTTATTCTTTATTTTGAAACAGGGTCTCACTAAGTTGCAGAGTGAAGGTTGTTCTTGAACCTGTGATTCTCCTAACTCAGCTTCCCAAGTACTGGGATTACAGGTGTGTGCCACCACACCCAGAATAGTCAAGACACTGATATGGATACAGTGGCGATACAGGACATTATTTCATCACCACAAACATTTCTATGGGTCCCACTTCTCTCCTGTCCTCACAATCACTTAATACCTGCTAAACAATAATTTGTTCGTGTGTGTGTGTGTGTGTGTGTAGGATATATTTACATATAGTTTTGTTTCAAGATTATAGACTCACGTAGCATGTAAATATTTTAAATTAACTTTTTTTCCCACATGACATAATTCTTTGGACATTCATTTACATTATTTCCATTACCAATAACTCATTCCTTTTTATTTTTATCTGGTATCCTCTGTTATAAATGGTTTCACACTTTTTTTTTTTTTTTAAAGATGACCATTCACTCCTTAAGCAAATCTAGACTGCTTCCAGCTTAGGGCTAATATGAGAAAAGCTGTTATGCACACAAAGTTTCAGGTGGAGTGAACATAACTTCATTTCTCAGGTGTGAATGGCAGGAGGGAAACTGCTAGGGTCATGCAGCAGTTGTGTCTGTAGTTTCCCAAACCATTGCTTTGAGTTCTACAATTTTACTTTTCTGACAACTATGTGAATAATCCAATTGTATTGCATCCTTGTCAGAATTTGATGGTACCACTATTTTTTTTCTGGTTTGTTTGTTTGTTTTTAACAATTGTATAAAGTTTTTAGTATTATCACATTGTGATTTTCATTTTCCTAATTGAACTCAAGGACATGCTACCCTTGAGTAGAATAGGCTATACCCCTAGCCTATTCTTATTTGTTACTTTGAAACAAATGTCTTGCTAAAATGCTGAGACTGGCCTCTAATCTGTTATTCTTCTGTCTCAGACTTCAAAGTACTGGGATTACAAGCATGCACCACTGCACCCTACTCAGATGCTTATTTTTTTTATCTGCATATACTTTTCAGGTCTCTTTTTGTCTTTTGCCTATTTTTAATTAAATTGTCTTGTTTGTGTTGTTTTGTTTTAATTGAGTGTCGACAACTCTTTATATATTTATATACTAGTTTTTTCAGCTATGTGTTTTACAAATATTTTTCCTGTCTGTCGATAATTTTTCATATTTATAGCAAAGTTTGTTACAGAGCAAGCTTTTTAAATTTTGATGCCGTCCAATTTATTAATTTTTCTATTTATAGGCTATGCTATAGGCATGCTGTGTAAAACTTTTCAGGCTAACCCTAGAACATAATGATTTCTGTTTCTCTAATACCTTTATAATTTATCATTTTATGTTTAAGTCTATAATTCATTTTTTTGAGTCAATTTTTGTATAAAGTGTCAGTCTTGGGTTGATGCTCTGTTTTGGCCTATGACTGTCCAATTACACTGGCACCTTTTTTTTTTTTTAAGTGTTTATCTTCTCCCCTTTAAATTTCCTTCAAATATTTGCCAGAATTAGTTCTGTTTATTTTTGTAGATCTATTCTGGGTTCTTCCTTGTGATCTATTTATCTGTGTCTATTTTTCCATCATATTCTTGGTGACTATAGCTATTTAATGTCTTGGTATTAAGTCAACTGATTAGTCCTGCATTACTCTTCTTTTTTAAAAAAATGTGTTTGTTATTCTAGTCCCTTTGTCTTACCATCATATTGTTAGTTTCACTCATATCCATACAAAATCTGGCAAATTTCATAAGGCTTGTCATCTGCACTTTATTGAGTTTTTACATGAATGAACATTGTATGTCTCTCTCTATTTTGACCTTCAATTTTTTTCCTCAGTGTTATGTAATTTTCAGCATATAAATTTTGTATGCATTTTTTTATATTTATGCTAAGCAATTCATATTTTATAGCTATAAATTTTGTGATTATAAATAATATAAGCTTTTATTTTGATGGCCACATGTTCATTGCTAATGCATAGAAATATATCTTTTCATATTTTCTCTCTTTTTTACATTTTTCAACCTTACTAAACTTCCTTATTAGATGTAGGACTGTTTATTTCTGTCTACTACCTGGGATTTTCTATAGAGACTACTATAAGCATAGGCAGTTTCATTTTTTCTTTTCCAAGCTATGCACTTTTCATTCCCTTTTCTTGTCTTATTGCATTGACTGGAACTTTCAGCCATAGGTTGAATAAGAATGATGATTGAAGACATTCTTGCCTTGTTTTTGGTGTTGGAGGAAAGCGTTTAATATTTTATGACCTTTTTATATGCTACCTGTAGAATTTTTTTTCTTTTTTATTGGGGTAGGGAGTACTGGGGACTGAATCCAGGGCTTCACTTATGCTAGGGAAATATTGTACCACTGAGATACATACCCAGCCCTTTTTAATTTTATCTCATGTTTGAGACAGGGTCTCATGAAGTTCCTTAAATTTTGGATCCTCCTGCCTCAGCCTCCTGAGAAGCTGAAATATACAGAGGTGCACCACCATGTCTGGCTATTGTTTCTTTTCTTTTATAGTACCAGGGATTAAATCCAGAGAAATTCTATCACTGGGCTACACCCCCAGCCCACCAGCCACCTTTTAAATTTTGAAACAGGGCCTCATTAAGTTACTACACTCTGACCTCAAACATGTAATCTTCCTTTCTTGGCCTCCTGAGTACTGGGATTAAATGTGTGCACCAACCCACCCAGCCATGACTAAATTTTTTTATACTTGCTCTTTATCTTTATCAAATTGGAAAATGTCCCAATATATATTTTTTATTTTAGTTTTAGCATGATTAAAAAGTGAATTTCATCAAATTTCTTCATTTTTTATACATTAGTTGCTAAAATCATATAATTTTTCTTTCTTTGATGAGTTAATAAGCATAATTAATGTCAATTAATTTGGTTAAATTAATATTAGTTATTTTTAAACATTACATTGGCTTTCACCTTAAGAGTAAAGCCTTCTTAATCATGTTGTATAATTATTTTCATAAATTGTTGAGTTCTATAATTCTATTTGCAATATTTTCTTAAGGATTTTAAAATCTGCATTCATGAAGGAAATTGGGTTTTTAAGTTTAATATTTTTTACTGTTTCATGTGATTTTAGTATTAGTGTAATACCAACTCTATAACATGAATTAAAAACATATCCTCTTCTATTTTCTGAAGGAGATTATATAGAATTAATGTTATTTTTAAAGCATTTTATATTTTTTCCAGTGCAACCATGAGGGCCTAAGAATTATTATTAGAAGGAGTCTCTAAGTTATGAGTTTAATTTACTTATTGATTGTAGAACTGTTCACATCACCCTAGTTCAATTCAATTCAGTTGAATTTTTCTGCTTTAGATTTTATTTCTATTCCTTTCCTTACTATTTCTTTTTTTTCAGTATGTTTTTGCATTTCTTTTTTTCATTTTTTACTAAGTTCTTAAGATGGAGTTCAGTTAGTTATGAGAAGTTTCTTCTTTTCTAAGATATGCATTTATTATAAGTCTCTTTCTCAGAACTGCCTTAATTCCACCTCCTAAATTTAAGTACATATTTTATATTTTTAAATCCAATGTTTTTTAACTTCAAGGTTTATTTTCTATCTCTCTCAACCCATGGATTATTTAGAATTATATTTAGTTTCAATGTATTTGTAAGTTTCCTATTATCCATCTTTCATTAATATCTAGTTTGATCAAAGGGGGTTGAAAATTACACGCTCTGTGATCGGTCTTGAGATTTAATTTTGGCCTAGGATATAATCTATATTGGTACATGACTTTAAGTAAGGGAGCTTGTCCTTGAAAATCTGAGGGAGTCTCATCTAATCATTTGAAAGGATGGGACTAAAGTTTACCTAAAAAAGAAGAAATCCCACCCATAGATTGCAGCATCAGCTCTGTTCTGAGAATTTTATGCTTGTTTTTTATAATGTCCAGTCCTAATGATTTTTTTAATGATTTTGAACTTCAGCTTCTTAACCTATCTGGGCTTATTTCCATATAATCTTATAGCCATATTCACAGTAGGTATGCTCCACAACTGGCAGAAACTGTGCATTGGCTTCTGGATCTGTAGATTGAGGGCTTTTATGCTAATGAAGGCCAATTGGAAGACATTAAAACTGCCTCTACCTAGAAAAAGAGTAATATATATATATATGTATATATACATATATAATATATAATACACATATGTATCAAGATGTACACATATGTATCAAGATACATATGTGTATATAAATATTTTTCATCAAATTTTTGAAGTTTTCAGCTGTAATTGAATATATTCTTTCTTCTTTCTTCTGAGACTACCTTATACTAATGGAGGTATGGTTAATGGTTTCTTTCATTGTTTTTACGTTGTCATGTCTAGTGAACATCGTGTTTCCATTGCTCACATCTTATGTTGATATTGTTCAATGATTTCTGACATTGTTCTGAGGCACTGTTCATGTCTAATCCCCTTATTTCACTGCCGTTTGGATTGCATAATCTCTATTGCACTAACTTTAAGTTTGCCAATTCTTTTTTCCTCCTGTTTATGTAGAATTGTGGATTCTTCTACTGAAGTATTAAATTATTTTAATTATTGCTTAAATTATTGTATGTTTCAACTACAAAACTTCCACATGTTTCTCTTTGTAACTCTATTGATATTCTTTAGTTGGTAATATATTGTCTTACTTTTCATCCTTTAGACATGGTTGCCTTTAGTTCTTTAAGCATATTTATAACAACTGACTTGATTTCTATGTCTGACATAAGCCTAACATCTGGGTGGGCATCCTAAGAGTTTAAAATGACTGACTTTTTTTTCCATATTTTCTAATTTTTTGTATTACTGTCAACTATTTGGTAAAAACTCTACATTTCAAATAATTTAATGAGCCACTCTAAAAAAACACTCCCTTAAGCCAGGTGTGGTGGCGCATGCTTGTAATCCCAGCATTTGGAAGTGAGGCTCTCTGCAACTTAGTGAGACCCTCTTCCAAATTAAAGAATAAAAAATAGGGCTGGGGGTATAGCTTGGAGGTAGAATGCCCCTGAGTTCAATCCCCAGTACCGCTAAACAAAACAAAACATTCCCTTTATTTTAGTTTGTTTTAGTTGGTTTTTTGTTCTTGTTCACTTTTTATTGACTTTTCCAAGCTTGATTGTCTATTATCTGGCACCCAATATCAGACATGTAAGTGAATAGGAACATACAGGCAGTTCACTACCATGTTGTTTTTTTGAGTTCAAAGACTCCTTAAATATTCTTTCTACCTTTGAGAGAATTCTTTTACTTACTTCATAGATAATATGTAGTACCACACACAAAAAAATACTGAATAATCAAATTTCCTATAGTGTCTTAAAGATGAGAAAAGCATATTTTTTTATCATTTTTCATCTTTGTAGAAAATTAGGGATTTTCTTTGTATTGGTCTTCTTAGGCTACCTTAACAAGATAGCATGGAATGGATGTCTTAAACAGCAAAACTTATTTTCTCAGAACCTAGAAAGTCCAAGATCAAGGTGCTGGTTGTCTCAGTTCCTGGTGAATGTTCTCTTTCTGACTTCTCACTAGGTCCTTATATGCCTTTTCCATGTTGCATGTTCAGGTAGAGAGAGGGACAGAAAGAAAGATGAACAAAGAGAAAAGAGAGATCACTTCCTCTTCCTATAAAGCCATCAATCCTATCAGATTAGGACCCCACCCGAATGCTCTCATTTAGTCTTAATTATTTCCTAAAGAACTTTTCTCCAAATACAATCTTATTAAGTATTCAATATATGAATTTATCAGGATTGGGATGGGGACTACAATTCAGTCCATAGTACTTTCTATATATGTCTACTACTAGTACCCCCCCAAAAAATTTGGTACACAATATTCACAATGAAATGGGTTTGTTTTATGAGTGCATGGGTATACAGATGGGTTCATGAAACAATGCATGATACAATTATAAGTGCATCAATTATTTGAAAGTTTTTTTTTCTAATTTCCTAGGTACCTTCTCTAAATACCTCGAAATAATGATTATCTACACTAAGAACTGTTCTAATTTTGTTACACCATGTGTTCTAATTAATACTCACTATAGCTCTACCAGGAAAGTATGTTACCCTCACTTTTCAGCTCAGAGAACTAAGGCTAAAATAGATTATGTGACCTGCTCAAGATCACAGTTATTAAGTGTAAGATGCCACAATTTAAATATTAATTCAGCTGAGTCCAGAGCCTATACACCTGTTACTATATGTTGCTGTCTTCTGTCAAATCCTGTGAAAATCACAGCTAGGTATCTTAGCAACACATAAACTAAATCATGAAATATAATAGTACTTATAATTCTAGCACTTTGAAGAAGACCCCCATGTTGATTCCTTTTACATAAAGGAACATGAATAGAACACTCAGTAATTTCAAGCAGACTTTTGTCTAGTTCGATTGAGAAGCTAATATTAAATTCCAGAATGCCAGTATTCTAAGCTCTGGTGAATGATAGGACTTAGTTTGTGAAGAAGCCTCAGTTGAAACCACAGAGCATGAATGAAGAAAGGCAGAGAATTAGGCAGAGACAGGGAGGTACTGGGAGAGAAGCCTCAAAGAATAGGGCAGAATATTGATGGCATTGTCTTACTACAAACAAGGGTATTACAGAGCAGATATATTATAAACAAGTGATAATTTGGGTTCAATCATGGGCTAGTCAATCACCAATGGTTTTTCATGGTTACTTGTTGTCTTGAAGATTTAAATTTCCAACAGGATTTTATTAAGGAAGTTGGTATAAGCATATTTTCCAACGAAGAGTCAGGTAGTTAGGTGAGATGACTTGCAAGTGTTTGTGGAGGAACCGATGGGAATTCACTGTGCTAGGGATTGTCCACGCCAAGGTAAACATGGTGTCTGGAGGGAAAACATCTTTTTTTTTTTTCCAGTAGACACAGGTCTCAGGTGGGTTCCCAGAAGTGCTTTAGAAGAAATGCACTTTAACTGCAGTAAAGCTCTCACTGGACACAGGGCTTTTCATCATCCATCATGCGGTAAGTTTTCCCAGGTAAGATGGTATCATTCATTATGGGAAACATCCAGGGAAAGATGAGATCAGCATCCAGAAGCGAAGAATGAGTTTTCTGGTCCAGAGATGATGGCAAATTTAGCTACTCTTCACTAGTTTTCACTTTTACTTTTTAAAATTTTTTATTATTTTAATTTTTGTTTATAATTGACACATAAATTTACATACACACATATATACATATACATATATATGGATATACATATATACGGGAACCCATGTATACATGTATACATACATGTATATATATGTGAAGCCATATATACACACATATACACATACACATACATATACATATACATATACATATACATATACATATACACATACATATACATATACTACAAATATGGAAAGCCATGTGGTATTATGTTATCCCTGTTCCTTTTATCTCTCTTCAAAAAATAGGGCATGGAGGGATACTAATTTTACTGGGATTGAGCAAATGATACCAAATAAAAAAAAAAGGTTTCTATAGTCCACTAATTTCAATGTGTGAGGCATCTACTTCTGTGCGGATCCTGACAATGCTCTGTCTGTGATTCTAGTACCTCTTCTCTCTGGAATTCTTCAGGAATGAGCAAATCTTTCTTTGAGGGAGCTGCCAACTTATACCCAGGGGCAGAAATCTTGTGGAAGTGTTCACAGCTTGTTTATCCCCCCACATCAATTTCCCTAGTACTCTGTAAGAGGTGGGGTTATGCCTTCTTCCTCCCGTAGTAAGGGGGAAAGTGAGCAAACACCACACAGATGCAGAATTTGACCTCCCCTATAAAGGATATAGCTCAGTGCACAGCTTGTTTCATGTGAACTTGACCGTAAGGAAAGTCAACAGAGAAATAACAAAGTTCCTTGTTATTTTGTTGACACTTTTTCCCTGAAACCGCCTTTTCTAAACCTTAGCCTCAACCATTACTCTGTCTGTGCCTTTGTCTTG
>PVLC010029523.1:0-20151 GCA_004027655.1 Graphiurus murinus
TCCTCTTCTTCCTCTTCTTCTTCCTTTCCTTCCTCTTCTTCCTCTTCTTCTTCCTCCTCCTCCTCCTCCTTCTTCTCCTCCTCCTCCTTCTCTTTCTTCTTCTTTTTTCCAAGTTAGTTCTCCCTTCCAAAGCTCCATGCACTCTCACAGATAAACACAAACAGAATGGGCAGCTTCAGTTTTATTCCTCTAGTAGCTTAGTTGTAATATACTTTGTTGCATCCTGGAGAAAGTTTTGCAAAAATAGTATTAGATTCTATATACTGATTAAATGAGTGTGTGTGTGTGTGTGTGTGTGTGTGTGTGTGTGTGTGTGTTGCTGAGAATTGAACCCAGGGGCATTCTACCTCTGAGTTATGAGCATCTCTCTAAGTTGCAGATGCTGGCTTTGAACTTGTGATCCTACTATCTCAGCCTTCAAAATACTGAGCTTACAGGCATGCATTACCATTCCTGGCTAAATGCAGATATTTTGTTCCAGGAAACCAGGTGAGATGTTGTACACCTCTAATTCCAGAACTTGTAGGCTCATGAGTTCAAGGCCAGTCTCAGCAATTTAGGGAGACACATTTCTACAAAATAAATAAAAAAGGCGAAGGTACAGCTCAATGGTAGAACACCCTTGTGTTCAATACCCAGTACAACAACACCCCCCAAAAAACAAGTATTGTAAGGAAAGCATTATAAAGTTGACTAATTCATGCCAACATCCTTCTTTTGTTCAATGTGTGTTACAGTTGTTGATATTGTCTGTATGTCTTACTTTGAGAGACAGATTAATTGCTTCTGGGATGAAACACATGTCCGCTTTTTTTTTTTTTTTTTTTTCTTTTTGCAGTACTGGGGATTGAACTCAGGGGCATTCTACCTCTGAGCTATACCCCCAGCCCTATTTTTTTTATTCTTTATTTTGAAACAGGGTCTTATTAAGTTGTGGAGTGCCTCACTAGATAGCTGAGGCTGGCCACAAACCCAAATCCTCCAGTCTCAGCCTCCCAAATGCTGACATATCCACTATTTTAAAAGATTACTCTCCTTTATGATGATCATTTTGAATTTTGTCATGAATTTGTCCAATGCTAAAACAACAGTGAAACAAGTTACCAGAAAACATGTCTCAAGATTTTTTTCTACAATTATTCTTTTACAAATAATGGATTATTGTTGATATTGAGTCCTTACTATATACTAGTCATTAAATTCAGAAATTTATAGAGATTATCTCATTTATTCCTTACAACCTCTCTGTCAGAAGTCTATTAGTACTATAATTTTACAGATGAGGAAACAGGTTAGAAGCAGTTAAATAGCCCATGTCTTCTATTCATGGGAAAGGTTGGGATGGGACTTGAGACTCTTATGACATTTAATTGTTTTATATCTACGAGATATGTCACAGAAGTTCATTTTATCCAACGTCAGGGAGTTACACCTCTCAAAATTAGATGTCTCAGAGCTAAAGGACTACAATTCCTCTATTGACACTGTAAACAACAGGCAATAACTAAATGTTTGCTGGAAAAAGTTATTTCTACATTCAGTCAAAGCATCAGAGAACTGAGTGATAGACTGCTCCCTCAGACAACTGATTTCACTACAATGGGAAGTCCTGTTGTATCTGTGACTTCCAAAAGTATTTCATGTATTGTATGGATGATTGTAGGAATGGAAGCCAACTTATTTCACTGTTATAAAGGAGGCATTGCTCATGAAATCTCATACAAAGATCAAATCTTCATATACTGAACAACAACTGTATGTTCATAGGAGTATGTGTGAATACAAACATAAATGGATGTGTGAAAGTGAGAATGTGTGTGTGTGTGTGTGTGTGTGTGTGTGTGTGTGACACTATGTGATTGTGTGTGTATTCTTAAGAATATGGTAAGCTGGGCACTGTGGTGAATGCTTGTAATCCCAGCATTTGGGAGGCTGAGACAGGAGGACCCGGGTTCTAGGCCAGCCTCAGCTACCTAATGAGGCCCTCCGCATCTTAGTGAGATCCTGTTTCAAAATAAAGAATAAAAAATAGGGCTGGGAGTGTAGCTCGGAGGAAGAATGCCCCTGGGTTCAATCCCCAGTACCACAAAAAGAAAAAAAAAAAAAAAAAAAAAAACATGGTAAACCTTAGAAGTAATTACACTTCTATTTTGGATTTCACTACTAAGTTACAGAACTAGATTTCTTGTTTGATCTCTAGTAACTGTACACTAATATAGGGTATATATCCCAAAAACTAATTTTACTAACTTCATCAAGTTAAACTACTAACTTCATCTCACAGTGTTTACAACTATTGATCCTGTTTACCATGCTACCTTAATTAATGTTAATTTGATGTGCTATGTTCACTTCTATGGTGAATTTTAATATTTTATCTAGGGGAAGAAAGTAAATTTCTAATTAACTAACTAAAATTCTCTGAGGTATAATATTCTCCTCTGTAAAATAAGAATAATTAAATCCCCTGAGAAGATAACCAGTGTAGGTTAAAGAATTTTCTATGTGACTAAGCTTCCTTCTACTTCAGCGGACCATTGAGTCACAACTCTTGCATATATTAACATGTTCTACTTTCAGCTTTAGGATAAATGAGCTGCAACTTTTGTTCAGCATAATAAAAATGGACAAAGTAAGTACTCACCACATGCCAGGTACAGTTCCAAGTGCTTTATATGTATTACCAACCATGCTTGGTAGCAATGGCCATATACCTATTTTAAAGATAATGAAATTCAGCCGGGCGTGGTGGCGCACGCTTGTAATCCCAGCATTCGGGAGGCTGAGACCGGAGGATCCGGGTTCGCGGCCAGCCTCAGCTACCTAGTGAGGCACTCCGCAACTTAGACTCGGTTTCAAAATAAAGAATAAAAATAGGGCTGGAGGTGTAGCTCGGAGGTAGGATGCCCCTGAGTTCAATCCCCAGTACCGCCAAAAAAAAAAAAAGATAATGAAATTCAAACACAGAGACATTGTGAGTACTTGTCTAATTTCAAAGAGTTAACACTTCATGAAGTCTTCATTTAAATTATTGTATTACTTTTCACACATGTGTTATTTCAAATGGGGATGTCAACTTTTCCTTTTCACTAGAATTTTTATTTTATCATTATAGGACTATAGATTTTGCAGTTTTATTTCAGATGCATATTTAATGTCATTATGAAAATATGCCATCAGAAAGCTAATATTTAATAGCTGTCAACTAGATTCAAATTTAATGTAATTTCTATTTTTGCCAGATCCCCTACTTAATTAAAAAAACTGAGATAAAAATGAACCTTAAATGACATGTAGTAGAACGCTTATAGCATTATTTTTAAAAACCAAAACTAAAAACAAAAAATGCCATAGCAAATATATTAAAAACTAAAAAGTGATATACCCACATAACAGAATGCAATACAATAAGTTAGATGACCAATAACTACATACAAAAATACAAATAAATCTCAGAAGCATACCATTGTGAGAAAGAAGCCAGATAAAACATAGTCTAATTCAACTTTTTTGAAGGGTATAATCAGGTAATACTGTTAGAGGTCAAAATGATGATTTCCTTTAAAATATTTACTGAAGGGGGGCAAAAGGAAGGCCTCTGGGCGGGGGTGCCCTCAGAAAATATCTTCTCCATTCAAGTATGCATGACAATAGAAATCTCCTACTGTCTCTTTGATATATGGTTTGAAGGTTATATTAGCAAGAAACGTTTTAAATATCTCACAAACATATACTTTCTATTCTTTTAGATAATGCAGACACTTCTAAAATCACTCTCAGTCAGGTAGAGATGGTGTTGAAATTTTTAACTCACCTCAAAAGTTCAAAACTCTCTCTCCTTCCCCAACTAGGTCCTTCTTCAGTCCAGAAGCCTGCAATGGAGGGGGAGGGCAGGGTCCTGAGGCTCCCCTCCCCTCTCCTGCCCTCCAGCACCCCTTCAGCTGCAGTGGGAAGGTGATAGGGGATAGACAAAATCCAATGAAACATGGATCACCTAGGCCTAGAAGATGGTTGCAGCTGGGCTTTTCTCATCCCTGATCATGATGAGACACTCCTGTAGTGTTTATTTACCAGATCACTCTGTCTCAGGAAAGTCCAATTTCATAGAGTCCTTAATGACCCCAAGCTGATTCTCTCACTACATGTCCATCATTGCCAGAAAAATCTCATCACTATTGTCCTGACATTATTCTCTTCACTTTCTCAATCTTTCTGTATTCTCTAAGTGAGTAATAAGGTTCAAAAAGTGCTAACTATTCTTAAAATCTGCTATAAATTTTGCATATACATATCCTTTGAGATTCTATATATTAACTTCAACAGCCTGGTCTACATTGAATGAGCAACTCATCAGAAGCAAATGCAGAGATAGCCCAGTTTTGTATCCTATTAGGTAAACATATATGTGTATATTTATACCACTGCAAAACCCTTTGTCATTAACACTGTAAGCACATATGAGTAACCTTGAATAGTGCCAAGGATAACTTTTCTAGTAGGTTTTCATATTCTTAATTATTTTTGCAACTTGTTTGCCCTAATGTCATTATTATCATCATCTTCATGTTATAGATAGCACATTATACCACAGTACTTCCAGCAATTCCTAAACTTTGGGCTTCAGAATCACGACAATGTTGAGTGTCTGTTCCCCATGCTTTCTTGATGAAGGGATCTAGAGCTGTATAGTATGTTCCTCTGATTATTCACTTTTCATGGGCGTCATTGGCCAATGGATATTGGTAGCATTTCCCTCTTTACCTTTTGGATGACCTTATCCCTCTCCTTCTGTTGAATTCTTTGCCCTCTTCAACATAACATTATCAGTCAGTCAATTCTCACTTTAAGTCAAAGATATTGAGACTGTTAATTTGGCTCTATGTTATTCAGGTTCTTCATGACTGAAGCAGGTGCATCAAAGGCCCTGGTACCTAGAAAGGTCATAAAAGCAACAATGGTTTGTGTGTGCAATACATTGTTCTAAGTACTTTATACAATTCTTTTAATGCTCATAACAGATATTAGAGAAAATAAAATATTTTTATTTCATGGAGGAGACTGAGGACCAGAGTAACAAGGTACCTTGTCCAATATCATAGTGCCAGGAGAGAAAAGGATAGCCAGCAGTAACACAGACAGTATTGGCGTAGAACACTTCCTTCCCAGTGATGCCAGATTCCACTCGGTGGAGGGAATTTTGTGAATCTGCTTAAATGAACAGAAGAGGCATTTAATTCAATGCCACTGAAGAATAACATATTTCTGTGATCAATATTTTCCTAAAATCTGTGTTTAAATAAGTCAAAGAAAAAGGCCAATGAATCAATAATAAGTAACAATATCCTGATTCGAGTTCATATCTTACACAGAGTAGAAGAACCAATTCCAAAACATGAGTAGCAGCACATGGAGCTGTAAATTTTTTTAGCTTTTAAATTCTGCAAAGAAGTTCATTTATTTCCTCTCAGATTTGATGATATATCAGTTAAACACCTGGAACAATGTTTCCTGAGAGTATTATTTCAACCTACAACATCCGTAATGAACTAGAATATCCTTTCCTAGGAGTTAATGTTAAACTTACAAGAGAGATTCAACATCTACTTTCATATCTATAACATATTTATGCATTATTTAACAACAATGATGTATAACTATAATTTCAGAAACAATCTGACTTTAAGCATGTCCTCCAGTTTGACATCATTACACTAATGTCAAAATCACTGATATTTAAGAAATACATTTATTTTATTTATTTCTTTGTCATATTGAAAGTTTTTTCCAAAATAAGCAAACTCATCTATCATGATTTCCTTGCAATTTTATGTCACTGATTCATTCTTACTGGGATGGTAGAGCAGTCAGTACTCTGCTTTGTGATTCATCCCTTACTTCACTACTGGGCTCACCTGTACTCAAACAAACATCATTGAGTGGATTGGCTAACTTCGTCCAAACCCAGTTTTATTTCTCTTTACTGTTTTGGCTATCTATCACACATTGTTCTATCTATCTGATTAGTGGGAGAGGTGAAGTATGGCTTTGAAGCCAACTGTTTTCCTTCTATCATTTGGCTTGGAGAATTAATTTATTTTAGCTCAGTGTTACTTTTATTATTAATAACTCAGTAGAGGAGAAAATTCTATTTACAAGGTTGTTTCACAATGAAAAATTCTCTATTTGGATTATTCCTCATCACAAAACCAACACATAGTAGAAATTGACCTACAGAAATTATCACCAACAGCATCACTACCACCAGAATCATTTCATTATCATCACTTTTGAATTGAATTAACTTCTTCATTATACTATAAATGAAAACGTCCCTGAATCTATGAAAAATAATGATGCAAAGGACAGCTATTTCTCTGTAGGATTAATAAAGACTGAAC
Source organism: Graphiurus murinus (assembly GCA_004027655.1). Taxonomy (NCBI): domain Eukaryota; kingdom Metazoa; phylum Chordata; class Mammalia; order Rodentia; family Gliridae; genus Graphiurus; species Graphiurus murinus. Next base: position 6,399 of record PVLC010029523.1, read on the forward strand.
ACATGCCATTTCAAAAGTTTGAGAGTAATGGTCTATGCCTTAAGATTAATAACCTCCAAATAAAAAGCCAGGCAATGCTTGATAAAATTAAGGGAAGTGGCCAAAATATATTGATATTGAGCTGAACATGAGAACCAGTTTGGAAACTTATAACTCTCTCTTAATTTCACCTACTTTCAGGTTTATATGCCATAAGTAAAATTTAATCTATATGAGAGAACATATTTAGTTCATATTCAGATATTTAAAGTGACCTATGAACAGCCTTTTAAGACCACTGCTAAAGGTGAGACTTGATCATCCTTTTAATTGCAGAGTGAATATGGAAATATTGTGCAGGTTAATTTTACATAGATGTAATTAATTGACTTGAATATTAAAGTTGTAAAATGCAACCAAGCTAGGATGTTTGATTTAGCATTTTGAGACCCCTTGGGGACATATAGGTTTTTCATGTCCATGTATATGACCATCTATGTCCTCAGACTCTACATTTCACATTTAGCACCTTCCCGTTAAGTATACTTTTATATAAATTACTACTACAGAGAAATTGCTTTTCATCTTTCAAAATAAATTCTCTCTCTCATCTATCTCTCCCCTCCCTCCCTTCCTTCCTTCCTTCCCTCCCTCCCTCCCTCCCTCCCTCCCTCCCTCCTTCCTTCCTTCCTTCCTTGCTTCCTTCCTTCCTTCCTTCCTTCTTCTTTTTCTTTCGTTGTGGTTCTGGGGATTTAAGCCAAGGCTTCACACATGCTGGGCAAGTACTCCACCACTGAGCTACATCCACAGCTCCTATATTTCAAAATATTTTAAATGGAGATTTCCAGATTAAATTATAGAGGTGAAAATCATTGGGTATTTCTTAAATTCAAGATAAAAATATCAATTAGCTACCTATTTATGTGACTAGGTATTCCTAATCTAAAATTTAAACCAATTATTAACAGTGGTACTCAAGACTGTAATCATCTTGAACTAAAAGAAAAAAAAATTATCCATAAATCATCATTTTCTATTGTCCTTATTCTGCTGCTCATAGTCTTAGGTTACATTATAAAATGATTAATGCTATTTATTTAAATTCTCTTTAATTTAACAACCATTGTGTCACGAGTAGTATATACTTACTAAATTTTAAAAGAAACCTGCCTGGTGATTAAATTAAAAGACCATGTGCTTCTAAAATATTTAATGATATGCTCAACACTTGCTTCAATATGAAGTTGTTATCATGACACAGACAATTATAATATGGATTCATTGTTCACTTTGGGAAATACTAGAAAAGTATTTATTTCAAGAGAAAGTTACACTTCCATCTGCTTACGTATTATCATCTAAGCAAAATATTGAAGGTCATCATTCTGGAAAATTATTTACAATAATTTCATTATTAAAACAAATTATATAGTTTAAATCTATTAATTATATAATGAATTATAAGTATAGTACCTAATTTTAAGGCAACAAAAATATGAAGTAATAATCATTATCTCATTTCTGATAATAAATAGATGAATAGATGAATATAATCTGGCTTCAACATTTCTGTTTTAGGATTTAGATTTGTTAGGAGAATTTCCATTTAGATGAAATTGTGCATGAGAGATCTCTCCTGGTGATGTATTTTTCCATTAGTAGAGACACTACTAATATTTCCAATGAGTTCACAATATTATAGTATTTTATTTTCTTAAACTTATATTCCTGAGCACCATTTGATCATCATTACATTTTTTATCAGATGAGTTTATCATACAGAATAATGGCACTATTTCTTATAAATATAAATGATTACATAGACATGCATAGACTGCACATCGAAATGAAATGATCTTAAATGAAATAAATAAAAAATGCTTTCTTCTCTTTTTTTAATTTCTCATGCATACTCTTATAAACTAAAATCAAGAACAAAGTTTACAATCCAGTTTTCCTTCCTAATTTGGAAATTTTGGTTGAAACTTATAGCTAAAAGTCAGCATAATGATATGATGAGAAATATTTCTTGGCTTTTCTTAGACAAAAATAATTTAACGATTAATAAAATCATATATATCACTACAGATTGTCAACATAGGTATCTTTTTATCCACCTTTGTGAGATCTTTTTCCAAACCATTGAAGTGCCTCTTGTGACCTTTTCGGTTTTAAAATATTACTTTTTTTTTTTTTTACTCTGAGAATCTTTTTATTTTAATTGCATATTCTATTGTTAAGCCTTTACTTTCATTTCTAATGAACTACTGTTTTAAATAATACCAGGAAAGCTCTGAGGAGCAAGAGACAAATCAGCTCATTACTGCTTGTTGAAAAGAATTATTATGCACAGATTTCTCAGAAAAGGGTAGATGATTTTTTTTTAAATAAAAGCCTCAACTTTTCATGTTCTACACTGAACTTCCAGAAGAATGGAAAACTAACAATATTCGCTATCCCCAAACAACATCAGAGATAAGTTTCTAAAAGTTCTTGTTATTTTCTCTGTTCTTACTGCTCATCTCAATGAAACAAATGAAAAATAGCTTTGGCCTCTGAGCAAGAACTTGGATTTGTACGTATAATATAGAACTTGAGGACAGAAGAATTGATGATGATTTGTGACTTCTGACATGCTCTGTCAAACGTCAGCATAGGGCAGGAATAAATGCCTCAGAAATTTCTAGCCTGCCATACTAAGGTGAAAGTATGGCTTCTGGGTTGGTCACTAAGCTTTATCCTGGAAACCTAGCATAAACCTCTAATCCTCACAAACAAATATTAACAATTACATCATTTGGGAGTGAGAAAAAGAAAACCTTGGAGATATAATTCAACTTCTTTTATTTCCAAAAGAGGTCCAGACAGATTGAGTTAATTGCTTTGATTCTTAAATTCAAGGAATTTAAAGAATTTAAAATTCATGGAAGGGTAAGGTTTAGAACTGTAGTCTGATATAATCTTGCTTGCTTTTCTCAGAGGTCCAAGAAAGATTGAATATGGGAAAAAAAAGAATGATATATTTTTCGTCTAATAAAAATCCAGGAAGCATGCATGCCAAGTTAGCAAAATATTAATAGTTATACATTTTTTATTTATGTTGATCATTGGGAAGCATCCATAAAACTCCTATAACCATTTAAGCCATATGTCAAGTGTTGGGGTTAAATAAATAATTCAGATCCCTGACTTTGAGGACCTCTATTGATGATATTTCCTATTATAGAACAAAGGTGGTTTGCAATATATTTACTTAGAAGAGGAAGAGGAGTGTTGAGTTTCCGTCAGAGTTCATTGATGCAAATGCCCTTGTTGAACATGCTTGCTGGCTTGTCTAAATAGGACATGCTCAGGATGGCACAAGCCCACACATGAGCTTATAAACCTCTTTACTATGTGGTGGAAGAGATTTAAACACCTTGTCTTTTATATTTTCAACTCCTCCAGAAAGTTAAACATAATTATCATAATTTTATTGATAAAGAGTATACATAATTTCTCCAAGGTTATCAAATTAGTAAGTGTAAAATTATGTGTAGAAAGCAGATAATCATACTACTGGCTCAGGTCTATTCCAATGACAACCTTCTGATATTTAGGATGATGATTCTTCTTTTATTATAAATTTAAAATAGAGTTTAAGTCAACTAGAGCAACATAATTCAATAATATTATCTATTTACTTAGAGCATGTTTTACCAAGTGTCAGTGCTTAGTACTTCATAGTTACTCCATTTAACTTTTTTATATACTGAAGATTGAACCCAGAGACATTCTGTCTCTGAGCTACAACCCTAACACTATTTATTTTTTTATTAATTTTATTTTTTAATTGGTGCATTGTAATCATACATCTTTGTTAGGTACAAGCTGACACAGACATACATACACACATTTATCATTTAACCCTTTCCCAATTCCCACCCCACTCCCTCCTCCTCCCTCCTTCTCAAGTTCAGTTTAGTGATTGACTTTGATATGTTCATGAAAGTATATCATGATCATTAGGGTATCCCCCCTCCCCCCATCACCTTCCATTAAGTCAAATTCTTTGCTCATCTAAAGTTTCTCCTACATCTGGAGTCCCTCTTATGTCCCATTTTCTCCCTAGCTCCCACATATTAGGGAGAGGATACATTTTTTTACTTGACTAATCTCACTTAACATAATGTTTTCCAGTTGCATCCATTTCCCTGCAAATAACATGATTTTGTTCTTCTTTATGGCTGAGTAGAATTCCAGTGTGTACATATCCCATAGTTTTGTAATCCATTCATCTTAGCTGTTTCCATAGTTTGGCAATTGTGAATTGTGCAGCTATAAACATAGACACACATGCATCTGTCTGATAGTTTGGTTTCCATTCTTTTGGGTAGATACCCATAAGTGGTATTGCTGGATCATATGGTAGCTTCATTCCCATTCATCTGAGGATTCTCCATACCATTTTCCAAAGTGGTTGCACTAATTTGCAATCCCACCAGCGATGTATAAGAGTTCCCACTTCTCCATACCCTTGCCAGAATTTGTTGTTGTTTGTGTTCTTGATGATTGCCATTCTGATTGGGGTCAGGTGAAATCTCAAGGTAGTTTTGATTTGCATCTCTCATTGCTAATGATATTGAACATCTCATACATTTATTGGCTATTTGTATTTCTTCTTTTGTGAAGTGTCTATTTAGATCCTTTGCCCATTTTTTAATTGGGTTATTTGTTTTCTTTTCTTTTTTTTTTTTTTGTGGTACTGGGGATTGAACTCAGGGGCATTCTACCTCCGAGCTACACCCCCAGCCCTATTTTGTATTCTTTATTTTGAAACCGGGTCTCGCTAAGTTGCGGAATGCCTCACTAGGTAGCTGAGGCTGGCCGCGAACCTGGATCCTCCAGTCTCAACCTCCCGAATGCTGGGATTACAAGCGTGCGCCACCACGCCTGGCTTATTTGTTTTCTTAGCTGTGAGTTTCTTGTGTTCTCTGTATATCCTAGATATTAGTCCTCTATCAGAAGAGTAGCTGGCAAAAATTTTCTCCCACTCTGTGGGCTCTCTGTTAAGGTTCTTGATAGTTTCCTTTGCTGCACAGAAGCTCTTCAGTTTAATGCAATCCCATGTATTCATCTTCCTTTGAGTTGCTTGTGCTTTTGGAGTCTTGTTGAGAAAGTTTTACCTCTGCCTATGTGTTGAGGTGTTGGGCCTATGCCCTCTTCAAGTAGCTGCAAGGTCTCTGGCATTCTTTTACTCTGAAACAGGGTCTCACTAAGTACTAGCCTTAAACCTGTGATACTGTTGTTTCAGCCTTCCAAGTACTGAGATTATAGGCATGTACCATCATGTCTAGCTCCATTTAACTATTAAATGGCCATGAAATATGCACAGTTTCTTATATAACTGTTAAGGGAATTAATATTTCTAAAAATTATGGACCTTACTATTTGCCTGCATTCAAATAAATGGAGAAATTAAGGTTTAAATTTGATTAGTTTCAAGCCAAAGTCTGTGCTCAAACAAAACAAAAATTCAAAATCAAACAAAAACTATCCAATTATTTCAGTGCTTTCAGGTATAAACCACCAGTGTTGTCTGCAAATGACATACCAGTGTAAAACATTGCAAAACACCACTGTACACATTATCTTTCACACAAAAGACCAACAGAGCACAGCAAGTAAGTTATTTAATGAAGCGAACAAAGGACTGAGCAGAAGATGAAAAATGAAGTCGCAGCTTCAGTAGTCAAGAGAGCAGTGTCAAAGAAGACAGAAGACAGGCAAGGCGGAAGACAGAAAAGCTTTGCCAAGTGGCTGGAGAAGCTTTCGCTCATGTCATAGTGAGAGGATTTAGCTAAGGAAAATGTTCACTCCTCAGTAGAACACGTCTGGGAGACATTTAATTTATTTCTACATGTTTGTCTTATTTCTATATCTGAGTGCTCAATAACAACAATGAAAAGAACTTTGCAATAGACCTTGAAAATAAAGGGTGAGTCAATGGAATTATGAGATTGTCATAAGGGCTCCACTCTTCAGTACAGTAAATCAAAGAAATCTGGTTTCAGTTTTGCTGACATGTTCTGGGGATTTGTTGGGTTTGACAAGGAATTCCATTTTTGATTGTCACATGCTATCATGAGAAGAAAGCTTACAGAGCAGCAGAGCTCCCAAATCACTTTATTTCTTTAAGTGTCTTGTCTAGTGTCACCCAGAAAACATAGCCTGTGAAGTGTCATTGTTGAAATTTATAACTTAAATATTATTTTATATTCTGCCTGAAAAGTAAGCCTAGGTCTTGGAGAAACATAACTTTAATCCTTGAAGTCTCGCTCTCTTTGCCAATAATGGTTCATTCATACTTTGTTGCAACTGCCCAAAGCCTCACACACAGAGAAGACAGTTTAACATGAGCCACCATCTTTAAAGCCAAATAGAAGAAAGCTGGAAATAATTAGATTCAAATTTCATGTGTTTAAAACATATTAAAAGGCATTAATGTGTCCTAATTTATACTGTTTTTCAGGGTATTGCCAATATAGAAACATAATCAAAGGTTGTATCAAAGCAGATACATGCTCATTGTGGGAACAAACAATGAAAATGCTCATGCTTAATCTCTATCTTGGCATTTTTATTTATTATACAGGTAGAAGTTACTGTCTTGCCATGGATACTTCCCAATGACACCCTAACCACACATATACACAACTGTTTTTTTTTAATTCTTTATTTTGAAACCAGGTCTCACTAAGTTGCGGAGTGCCTCACTAGGTAGCTGAGGCTGGCCGCAAACCCGGATCCTCCAGTCTCAACCTCCCGAATGCTGGGATTACAAGCGTGCGCCACCATGCCCGGCTTATACACAATTTTTAAGCAGGGAAAATGTAAGAATCTAAACAACTAGTAGTTTGAGTAACTAAAATGCAGAAGTAAAATACAATAGTAATAACAACAAAATGCAAGAAACAAAAAAATATGATCATACAATTATCATTTATCAATCCAAGCAGTCTGCTAAACATCACACAGACATATGTCTTTTTTGTTTACAATGTTCAATAAAAGTCAATAATTATATCTTCATTTGCAGATTAGTGAAATGATACTTAGTAAAGACAGTTTTCTGAATATCAAATTGCTGGAAGTGGCATGGATTGACTCACAAATTGGAAGTCAAATTCTATTCTTTCCCATGCTCCAGTTCTTCTACCCCAAGCCTGGAGTAATGTCTAATCTACTGACTCCAATTACAATGTTACCATCCTAAAAAATGAAGAAAATCACTGATGAACCATAGTCAGTCATTAAGAAAACTCACAGTCTCATCTCTGGTGATTTTAATGACTGGTAAGGATACTTCATCATCAGGTAACTTTGGATACCAAAATCTGCAGATGCTCATGATTCTTATAGAAAATGATACAGTATTTGCATTAAGTTATGCATATCCTCTCAGACACTTTAAATTACATCTGGATTGTTTAAAATCTCACATACAATGTAAATGTTATGTAAAGAGTTGTTATGCTGTACCATTAGGGAATGATGACAAGAAAAGATTATACATATTCATTACATATGCAATTTTGTCCAGATACTTTTGATCTACAATTGGTTGAAATTGAGTGAGGAAACTATAGCTACAGATGATCAATAGAACAAAGTGGAATTCTGTCCAAATTAGGAAAAGAAGAGATGCTCTAAAATAAGCAAGAGACAGAGTATGATGTGATCTAAGAGAAGTTATAACAGATAGGTAGTGATGAACACTAATCATGCAGAAGAGAATACAGGTCTAGGAAAATGACAATATTAATGACTTGAAAATTAATGAACATGGTCTTCATAAGAAGAGATTCAGTGAAAAGATAGGCAAAGAACATAGAGAAATAAGGGAGGAAAGAGAAACTGTTTATAGGCAATTATTCAGAGAAGATTAAACAAGAATAAATATTACATAAGACAGCTGTTCCAAATTATGTAGTATCCAGGGAGAATGAGAGAGGAGAGAAAAGGAGAGGGGAGGAGAGAAGAGGAGAAAAGAGGAGAGCAAATAATGGAGCAAAATTGTAGATCATAAAAGCATATCTTAACCCTTGCCATAAGAAACTGACTTACTATTAAGTTACCAAGAATCTTAATCCTTATGCATTTACCTGATATTGCTCCTGTTACACTTCAAAACATCTCACATGATCCTCAAACTGTCTAAATTTAATTCCTAGTATTCACAATGCTTTGCTGAATTATCAAATCTTATGTCTTTGAACAACATAAAGTCTGTGCAAGCATCATAGAATTAGGATATTGGATTTGCATGAAAAAGAGAATGTGATATATGTATATGGCAACTAATCTGCTAATTTAACATCCCTTCCTTCCTCCCTTCCTTCCTTCCTTCCTTCTCTCCCTCCCTCCCTTTCTCCCTTTATTTCCTTGTATCTTTCTTTTTTTTTTTCCTAAATCTGTCCTGAATGTTTCAGCATTCTCTTAGGCGAGGTCAGCAAATTTACTTAATACTTTCAAAATATTTTCTGCTTACTAAGACCAAATGATCATCAACCACAAGCAAAACTAAAATTGAATAAGAGTAGATTACTGGATTAATATTCCAGGAACAAGAAATAAACCACACTAGAAGTCAAATAAGATACTTGAAATAAGAACCTGCTGATGGTGTCCAGGTGTAATTTATTCCATTTTACAAGTTAAATCATGATCTTTCTATTAGCCAGCTTCCTAGGCAGACACACATAGGTGCTATTTTTAATGACCAGCAAGGTCTAGCTTGACTCCTTATCCTCAGTTTAGACCATTAGTCGCCATATTATTTTAAACCACACAGGTAGGAATCTGAATTTCCTTTTCATTTACTACATTCTACTTTAGAAGAGCAGAGAAAGTGTAGGCTGAGGGATTAAATAAACAACTATGATTATAGGTGTAGGAAAGTTTGGATCCTTTAAATTTTCTATAAGTTGCAGGGGCACTGCCAGACACCTCATATATTTATTCTTTCAAACGACCTTTTGCGATATTTACTTTCAACTCAGTTTTGGGAGTTAGGGAACCAGATGTATCTATGAGACCTCTTTAAACCATTATTTTCCTCTCTAGTTCTTAATTCTTCCTTCTGTCTTCACCTTCTTCGTCCCTTAGATTTTGGCAAATAGCCTGCAGGCCCTCTTTCGTTTGTTTCTCACCCTTTCTTCCCTAGTAAAGTTCATACTTCTATGGGTGCAAATTCCTTCCATATGCTAATATCAGCCAGAATTAGACATTTATATTTGGATAGCTCAAAGATTAAACATCTACAAAACCTGATTGGTCCTATTTTTCCCAGTAATATTTTATCCTCCTGCATTCCTTTCACTCTTATCATCTATCTACTTTCTCCATTTTTTACTTCTCTTTCTCCTTCAGGCCTTCCTGCAAATTAATCACTAAGATCTGTTAATTCTATTCTAAATATTGTGTAAATCCATCTCAACTGACCTTCTCTGGACCACCATCTCTTTTTCATAAAATCCTTCCCCGGCTTATTTTTCTTTTTCCTTTTCTTACCTTTGATCTATTTCCTACACTGAAATCGGAGGACTCTTCCTGAAAGATTTGTCTTACTGGCTCATTATTTTTTCTTGGAAGTTTTAGAGATCCTGTATTAGTCTGACAATCAATTTTAAACCAGTCAGTGTAGCATACAAAGGTGAACTGGTGTTGCCCTCACCAGTGTCATTTATCTCTACTTTCTAGGAATCTCTCTTCCCCACTTGAGCACATAGCAAATCCCATTCCCACCCAAGGATCTGCGAATCTGTAAACATGTCATGCTCTCCATCACTTTTAAGTAGGATTTTCCATTAGACACTTTGTCAGGGTCACCCTTTCTACATTTCTGCCCCGAATTAATAAATGTTAATTGCCTTTCAGGATTTGGATGTGCCGTTTTTCCACTATGAAAGTTTCCCTGAGAGTGGTTTCTTTGGAAAGGTTTTTCATAGCATGTGCATATTTCATGCACAGGATATCTAATCTAGAAGCACTCTAACTGCCTTTTTATTTATCTCTCTTTGAGATCCTTTGACCTCAAGGAGCTTGTCTAAGACAACAAAGCCAGCAAGTAGCAGAATCAAAATTCAAATCTAGTTTTATTCTCCTTCCATTGGGACAAGCTGTCTGAATTGAATAACATGACATTCAACAATTCAGCATGTTCATGTTCTCATAACTTTTATTAAAAAATAAAGATGAAGAGCTGGGTGTGGTGGCATATGCTTGTAATCCCAGCATTTGGGAGAGTAAGACCGGAGGATTCTGGTTCACAACCAGCCACAGCTACCTAGTGAGGCACTAAACAACTTAGTGAGACCCGGTTTCAAAATAAAGAATACAAAATAGGACTGGGGGTATAGCTCGGAGGTAGAATGTCCCTGAGTTCAATACCAGTACCACAAAATAAATAAATAAATAAGAAGAAATGTCCATGCACATTTATGCCCATAGTACCATATACTTGCTAAGTCTTTTCATCATCATAATCACTAAAATAAGTTGAATAATTATTCTGTGGTATTCTGATGACTGTCTTCCATATGTACTGATACAAATACAGCTAAAACATATAGATTTAAATAAATGTTAGAACATTATTTCTCAACCTTGGAATTTGCCTAGAGCATTTGAAATAAATCTGATGACCAGATTCCACCCTTAATTTTTTAAATTTGTCATGGAATATTATTTAGAATAGTGTTTGTTTGTTTGTTTGTTTGTTTGTTCGGGGAGGGGTTAGCCTGGAAAATAATTCTAAAGTGCATCAGTATTTGAGAAGATTTTTTCAAGATGAGGCAAGAGAAGTGTGGAGAGATTAAGGTACTTGAATCTTAAGGCCAAGATTATAGCCGTCTTCCACTGCTCAATAACACAGCAATACTCTCCATTTATATCATGCTTTAGAGCCACTTCATTAAGTATGTTTTTAAAGTATTTTTGACAAATACATTCAGATCTACTGTATAATTTCTCTGTAAATTTTAATAGCATATTTATTGATCTAACTTTTAGAAAAATAATCTTTAACAACAAATGAATTAGAATTTTAAGTTGATAAATATGGTTAAAAAAGTATATAGGATCATTTAGCCAGACATGAATATAGTTCTTTCAATTAAGAGGAAGGGCTTTAGAATTCACCAACAGTGTTGAATTTACCCTTCTATATATGAACAAGTCAACTGTTTTCTCAATGTCAGTTTCCATAATCATAGCATCAGAGAAGAGTTCTAACTGGATTTAGACCACTTCTTGATTATTTAGACTTGGCAACCAATGTGGCAAAGATCTTTTCACATCCAATCTCTTTCTAACATTTTTATTACTAGGTAGACAATATTATTTTCTAATTTGGGTTGAAAATTTTCAAATGGTGTCCCAGTAATCAGAGCTATATCCTGGAAACAGAGAAGAGATACTACTTTCATGCCCATCAATAACATACACTCGGTGTAGTTGTGTCTGAGAGAGGGCAGCAGGTAAGCATGACCCTAGGGACTTCCTTTTGAAGTCTAAGAAATAGACCTTTCTCATTTACAATGTATGAGAGATAGAGTATCATCCCTCTTTGTGGTGGAGGGATCCCTTTCCTGGGTGTATGTGTTCTCCATTGGTGTGACCTTGGACGGTGGTGAATCTTACCATCCATCACTTCTCTGTGTAAAATATGATTGGATGCCATTAATTTGTAGGGCTAACATAAGGAAAGAATATGATAAATCTTACTAGATATTTTCTAAACTACAAAGTTCTGTATTGATGTCCATAGTACTGTTCTCATCCAAAGAATCACATCTGATCACTCCAGGGCAGATTAAGGCTATAATGTCTCTTCAGAGAAAACATTAATACTCTAACACAACACAGTCATACTGCATTCTGTTCCATTTTTCACACTACCCTGTTATTGTCAGTAGCTAATGGTAGATACTCACTTGCATGAGGTGATGGATGATTACCTAATTAGGAAATCATTCTCTCTCTCTCTTTTTTAAACTATCTGGGGAAAAAAAAATCTGCTTGACTTTATGGGCAAATTCATTGTTTCATGTTAAGTGGAAAACTAGTGAGAAAATAAGAACAGATGGAAAGCAGTAAGGGGGCCAAACAAAAGTACTTTGAAAATCTTTAAAAAGATCTAGGAAGTAGGAAAGATTTCTAATGGGATCCCGGGCTCCAATTTTCTGTTCTCAATTAGTTAATGCATTTCATTCTTTCATCAATTACAGCCCATAAAAAGCCTGCTATTACTTCCCATCAGGTCTGCTTTTCCTCTCATGGAATAGGATCCCAGAGGAGAGAATTAAAAAAAAAATTGCTTCTCAGAAACATAGAATGGATGTACTCTGAAAAAAAAAAAAAAAACACTGGCAGTAAACCTTCTCCCCTTCATGAAGGAAAAATGTTATTTCCTAAATCTTTAGAATTTGAGACCAACTTGTAAATCAGATGATGGCAGAGCCCTCATGGGGAGGCCAAATATCTTCATCATTCACTGTCTTTTTTTTTTTTTTTGCGGTACTGGAGATTGAACCCAGGGGCATTCTACCTTCACTGTCACTTTCTAACAATATCCATGCCATTACACAGCCCACTTTTCCTATTCTTTGCTTCAAGATTTCAAATATAAGTGAAACTTACAAATTAAGAATTAAAACATATAACTCTAAGTAGAAAAAATAAAATAAAATACCAGAAGATACTTGTCCTGAGGAGTGGCCTTTATTACCTTCAGATCCAGGTCTTGGATCAAATACCAGTAAAGAACTAATTATCGATAATATGTTTTCATTTTTATTATTTTAAAGGCCCACCAGGGAGGTGAATCTTTTGGAGAATATCAATGTATAAGTTTTCATACTTTTCTCTGTGTTTATCAATGAAAAAGAAAAAACAAACTCAGAATTTCCATGTGTGCCAGTGAAGGTAATAGAACTGAAGAATACACAGGAAGTTATAGGGCTTTTTGTTGTTGTTTTTAAAGATGAGAAAACTCAGTCAAACTAAGTGATCTGACTTTGCTTAACTGATCAGTAAGCTATAGTTGTTTTTATTATATTGAAGCCTTTTTGGCTTTTTATCCTTTGCATGTCAAAATCATTATAACATGCTACTGTATTTTTTCCTTATCCTATCTCCCTTAAGGTTATTTTGAAAAGAGGAAAATAAAGTGTTTCTTCTCATCATGGACACATCTCAGTATTTCTCAAGTAAGATTCAACTTCTAAAAATGCTTTAAGGGAACAATTGTGATCTGATGGAGAAAAAAAGGTATAAATCATTGGGCATGTTTGAAGGAATTTTGCTTTTCCATCTCCACCATTTCTGATTCCATACTGAATGTATTTGTAATAAGACCACACACACCCATTGGTAACAATATTTTCTAATCCCAGATGACAGATATTCTTCTATATTCCCAGCCTACCTGGAGTCTAGCCACTGGTTTGAAAATATTAGTTTATTATCTTGATAGCTATTTTCTCAATCAGTGACCTTCAATCTACCATTTTAAATAGTGACTAGTTTTAGCACATGAAATGAATGGGGCTGGAGAGAGAGGACCAACTGGGCACTTTCTTTTAGTCGGGAAATGCTTCAAAATGAGGAATTTAGTCGGGAAATTATTCAAAATGAGGAATTTCCTCATAGTAGGCCACTTTCTACCTTTTTACAGATGAAATAGATCACCAGGAAAAAAGAGAGAGAGAGAGAGAGAGAGAGAGAGAGAGAG
>PVLC010029524.1:0-20150 GCA_004027655.1 Graphiurus murinus
GGTACTGGGGATTGAACTCAGGGGCGCATTCTACCTCCGAGCTATACCCTCAGCCCTATTTTTATTCTTTATTTTGAAACCGGGTCTCACTGAGTTGCGGAGTTCCTCACTAGATAGCTGAGGCTGGCCGCGAACCCAGATCCTCCGGTCTCAGCCTCCCGAATGCTGGGATTACAAGCGTGCGCCACCACGCCCGGCTAGTTGTTGAGTTTTTTTAACTACCTTTTTGGGGTTTTTTTTTTTTTGGTATTGGTGATTGAACAACCCCCAGCCCTTTTTTTTTTGAAATGGTCTTGCCAAGTGATGAAGCTGGCCTCAAACCTGTAATCCTCTCTCAGCTTCCTGAGTACTAGGATTACAGACATGCCACCATGCCTAATTTAAACTGCTTTTTAAATATTGAAAATATCCATAGCAAATCAGAGCCAAAATTAAAACATGGTTGCTACCTGCTTTTATTATAGCCTACAAGGTTTTGAATTTCTTAGGGCAATTCACTGTTTGACAGGTTACGCCATATCTTTTTAGATAGAGCAAGGGAAGAAGTTACAGATACTGATATTTCTGATGAAATTGTATTGCTTATTAGGTAATCAACTAAATAGGAAGAGTTATTGGATGTTCCCCCCTTTGGTAGATGTAATAGCAGTTTAGTCAAAGAAAAATCCAAACAAGTTACTTGGTGGGATGAGTCATGTTTCTGAATGAGGTGTTTTCTCCTGGGTGTTAAAATAAGTATGGGCTTTCCTGGTTTTAAAAGCAATGAAATAATGTTACTCTACTAATAAACCACCAGTTGCAACCCTGTAAAAGGGAATTGGGCAGTTAAATGTTATTTTAGTTTCAAACCGTTTGGAGATAATGGATAACAGGATAAGAAAGGAGAAGCACATTTTTTGGACTATGCCATTGGTGACTTTACAAAAGTCACAGTAGGCATTATCTTAACTATTGGAAATTAATTGGTCATACTAATCTGGGTTCAAATCTCATTTCTACTACTTTATGTAACATATTATCTGAACCCAGAGATATGATTTTAAAATACCACCTTCAAGTCTTAACCATATTAATAGTTATATATTAGGGTTGTGGTAATTGTTAATTCTTAATACCATTTGTAACATGTTCGCTTTCAGATAATTTTACCAACAAACTTCATTGTAATTGAAGATTATCAAGTGTAATGTATTTTCCCTATAATTTTTAGGAAAAAATATGAAAGATCTATTGGACAGCAAAGGCAATGTTGGGCTCCAATATTGTACAGTCTTCTCAAAAGGAAATTATTTTAAAAACTCATTACCCTGAAAATAAGTCTTAGTGATACTGTAAAGACAATGTTTTCTTAAGAGAACATTTTGTTTATCGTACATGGTTAATCTGTTTTGTGGATAAAGTCCTTGAAATCATTGACCCATGCTGTTCCTGTTTTTGAGATACTTAAAAACTATTTTCTCATCAAGATGTTCCCTTCTCTTCAATTTCATACCTGTGGGTTTCTGGACTTCTCTGTACCTTTCATATTCTTTTAGTCTCTAGAGTCCCAGTCCCTAGTCTGCTGAGCCAGTTTTATAAACTCAGCCAAAATAAGAAAATTAAATGAGGCATTGGGATGAACTTGATTAATCTGTTAAATTTGTGAGGACTCCATGTTTACTTCCCTCTTGGCCTTCTAATTTCAATTCATTTTAAACCTGGTGCCTGGTCCTTTTTAAAAAGTTTTAAGATTTTAGTATTTTTAAGAGGATTTAGATAAAATTATCTATTTTCAAAAGATCACCTAGGAACTGGTAAATGCAGAATCTGGCCTGGGGATATAGCTTACTGGTAGAGTAAATGCCTACCATCTTGTGAAGCCCTGGATTTGATCCCCAACACTGAAAAAAAAGAAAAAGGAATCTTAGGTCCTGTCCTAGAATTGGAGACCAAATCTGCAAGACAGCCAGATGTTTTTATGCATAGCAATTTTTTGAAAGACCTATCTTTCTGGTTTATTGATACAGCTGAAAACTGGTCAGACATTAGTTCCTTGAGTTTCAAGGGCTCAGAATTAAAATTTAAATTTCAGTTTAAATTAGGAAAAATGATTTGTCAAGATAAGTTTTTCAATAAAGATAAGCATGGTCCTTCAGGTTAGGCTTAGAGGTGCTACTCAAAGGAGTTGAAATTTGCCAAGAAGGGACTAGCATTTCATGCAAAAGGGCTAGCATATGTTGAAATAGTGTGAAAATGGCATGTTTCAGGTTTGTAATACAGAGTATGAGGTAGTGAGGGAAAGATGTGAGAGCTTGGATTGTAAATTTTGCTTTTGTCCTAAAGGTGACAGAACACATTGTGCCATACATGACTCCAAACATTTTATTCAGTTAATCATAACCCCATGTAGGTAAGTACTGCTTTATTATCCTCTCTTATAGACAAGGAAACAAGCTCGAAATAAATCATAGCAAATATAGCGAGAGTTCAAATCCTGCCAGTCAAGGGAGAAGAGGGAGCAATCAATATAGCAATGAAAAATCAAAGCCAGAGCCGGGCGTAGTGGTGCACGCTTGTAATCCCAGCATTCGGGAGGCTGAGACTGGGAGGATCCGGGTTCGAGGTCAGCCTCAGCTACCTGGTGAGGCACTCCGCAACTTAGTGAGACTCGGTTTCAAAATAAAGAATAAAAAATAGGGCTGGGGGTGTAGCTCAGAGGTAGAATGCCCCTGAGTTCAATCCCCAGTACCGAAAAAAAAAAAAAATCAAGGCCAGCTTTGATAAGAGCTAAAAATCCCCATTATTTGGCAATTGGATCACTGTTGTGTTGTACAATTTTATTTGAAAAGCATGTGAACATGTTAGATTGAGATGGTTTTAGGAAAGTGATGTGAGGAAAGAAAGCCACATTGATCTTGAAAGTTCACGAAGGGAAGCACAAACTAGTGTAGAGTTCTGGAGTTAGATCTGGATTTGAATTATGATTGTGCTGCTAATGTGTGATGGCAAGTCAACTGCTAAATCACCCAAGGAGCCTCTTTACTCTTGCAGTGTTGTGAGAATTGATGAAATTAATGACCCCGGAACATAATAAGTACTCTATAAAATGGAATTAAGGTTGAGGGACTGTTTTTAAAAGAGAATGTTTCTAAGTTTGAAGCTACAGCCAAGAGAGGCCCAAAGTGAAAGGATCTATACAAAGACGAAAAGGGTGGTCTGTAGTTTCACAGGTAGTGAAACCTATTGTCTGAAATAGAAAAATAGAAAAGAACTGAAACCAGAATTTGTTTGGAAGATCTCAGAGACACTTGGAAGTGAGTGCTGAAACAGAGTTCTGCCTTAAAGCTAAGTATTCCTGCGAAGCGCAGTCTCTCCCTGTCTGGAGTGCTGGGTTGGGGTGACTTGGAGGGGGCTGATGGAGACTGGGGGTTTCTCAAGCCCTGTCGAGCCTCCTGTTACCTAAGGGCCCTCTGGGGACTTTACAGCCCTGGACATTTTCTCACTACGCATGCGTGTGCCACGCGTCTGGAGTGTTTTCCTCTGCGGTAGCTTTTCTAGTGGCCTCAGCAATGCCCTCCCTTCCCCCACCAGTGGAGACAAACCTGGCTGTACCCTGCGCTCTCTGGATTCCACAGGCCCGAACTGCGCTTCCTAGCAACGGGACACCTAGGGAGGAAAGAGGCCGCAATGGACCAACCAGTCCTCGCCATCACTTCCACCACAGTATTAAGAGAAGACCTGGGGCACCACGGAGATTCGCTAGCCGCGGCCTTGGTACTGTCTTCCTCCAGCCGCCCGCTGGATCTCCTGCCCTTTTCCCACCCGTCCTACTCGGGGACCCTGTGCCCTGCGCGCGCTCTTCCTACTGTTTTCTCCCTGCCCTCTTGTCTACACTGGGGTCCTTCCTGTCTCTATTTCCTTTTCCCCTGCTGCCCTGCTTACTCTCCCCCTTCATCCTTTGTTCTCCTTGGCAGTTTTTCCTTCCCATCGCTTACTGCTCAGGACAGTTGCTTCAGTAGAGGGATTTGACTTCTTCCTCTTTCCCTTCCTTCTGTGGAGAGAATGGATTTTTTTTTCTTTAGTCTGTCAGACACATCTTGCCCTGCCAAAACTTTAATGCGTATAAAATATTTTAAATATTCATTATTTAGGGTGTGTGTGTGTGTGTGTGTGTGTGTGTGTGTGTGCGCCCGTACACGGTACTGGGGATTACACCCAGGGGCATTCTACCTCCCAGCTATACCCCCAACCCTATTTTATTTTTATTTTTGAAACAGGGCCTCATTAGGTTGATGAGAGTCTCACTACTTGCTGAGGCTGCCCTCGAACCTGTGATCCTCCTGTCTCAGCCTCCCAAGTACTGGGATTACAAGCGTGTGCCACTACGCCTGGCTCTCATTATTTAGTTTTTAAATAAATTTGGTGAGGAATGTTTAACTTGTCTTTTACCCTTCTCTTTAAAGTGAATCTAAAATGGCAGTTGGATTAAATTTAGATCTCCAGCTGCCAAACAGCAGTTAGCAGTTACCTTCCTTTGGATTTATCATGTTTACCCCTCTCCTCTCTTCCTACTTCATTTATCTGCTTTTGAGTAGACAGGAGACCTGTCTTAATCTGCTGAGAAAAAAAAAATCTGTGACTGTAAATGCAAAAGAAGATTCAACATAAATGTTGAATGTATAGAAAGAAGCCCAGGCTTAGTTTCATACACATAGTAGTGTGTATGAAACCATGCATTTTTGGAGATACACATATTTCAGAGTAAAACTAAAGCCCAGTGATACTCATAAATAGAGTGGATTTCAGTTACAACATGAAAGAAGAACGGATTATATTGAGTTTCTTTTTTACTGACCAGATTTTTATTTTAACAATTTCTTACTTGAGACCCATATTACATAGTAATAAATGCATTGCATTATAAAATGAAATGAATCAGGTATAGTGGTACATTCCTGAAATCCCAGTTACTTGAGAAGCTGAGGCAGGAGGATGCAAGTTGAAGGTCAGCCAGGGCAACTTAGTGAAACCTTGTCTCAAATTTTGCAAAAAGTCTGGGGATGTACAGCCCAGTTAAGTTCAACCCTCACCCCCCCAAAAAAAGAATAATGAAAATGAAAGTAGAACTCTAACATTTTAATCATTTTTACCTACTAGAAATAGTACAAAAAAAAGCCAGAGCATGGTAACACATGCGTGTAATCCCAATACTTAGGAGGCCAAGACAGGAGGATCACAGGTTTGCTGCCAGCCTCAGCTACTTAGTAAGGCCCTCTGCAATTTAGTGAGACCCTGTTTAAAAATAAAGAATAAAAAATAGGGCTGGGGCCAAACTATGGAACCAGCCAAGATGTTCTTCGACAGATGAATGGATTACAAAATTATGGGATATGTACACAATGGAATTTTACTCAGCCATAAAGAACAAAATCATATTATTTGCAGGGAAATGAATGGAAGTGGAAAACATTGTTAAGTGAGATTGCTCAGTCACAAAAAGTAAAAAATCATATGCTTTCCCTAATATGTGGAAGCTAGGGAGAAAATGGGACATAAGAGGGACTCCAGATGAAGAAGGAGAATACTTAGGTGAGCAAAGAATTTGACTTAACGGAAGGTGATGGGGGAGGGGGGACACCCTAATGAGCATGATGTACTTTCATGAACACATCAAAGTCAATCACTAAACTGAACTTGAGAAGGAGGGAGGGCAAGGGAATGGGTTGGGAATTGGGGAAGGGTTAAATGAGAAATGTGTGCATGTATGCCTTTACCTTTACCAGCTTGTACCTAACAAAGATGTATGATTACAATGCACCAATTAAAAATAAATAAAATTAAAAAAAATAGGGCTGGGGGTATAGATCGGAGGTAGAATGCCCCTGGGTTCAATTCCCGGTACTGAAAAAAAAAAAAAAAGGAAATGAAAAAGTATAAAAGGAAAAAACTAAACAGCTGTGTTCAGGGACTGAAAGAAATATGGAATAATAGAATAATAATAAATATGTATAGAGTACTTACCATGAAAGACAAAAGCTTCCTTGGAAATTGAGGAATACCAAAATAATCTTGGCAGATGAGATGTTAAAAATAAAAGCTACTATTTATTGAGCACTGGTTGTGAGTACAAGTCTTTCTACATACAATACCATATTCTCATGCCAGCTTTAGTGGTGCCTATTTTTGCACTGCTGTGGGGAAGCAAAGCTCTTGGCCCAATGCACTAAGCTGCTAAAGGAAGGAACTGCAGTTCAAGCCCACTCTCTTCCTCCTAAGACCACCAAGTTTTGTTACCTCTAATATCCTTACAACATCTCAGTGAGTTGGTGATACTTATTACTCCAATTTTACCAAAGAGAACTTAGACATTTCAAAAAGCACTTAAGATCATAAAATCAATGTAAGGAAATATTAGGGGCAAAAATTAATATGTAGCTTTTAATGATGGTTTATCAATTGGATGCAAGTATTAATTTCTTCAAGTAAATGTCTTATATACATTTAATTTCAGGGGATCACCTCTCAAATGAATAAGCATATTTTCTTTTTGTTAATAGAAACCAACTCGGAAGACTTCATCTTTTCAAAGACAAGGATGGTGGAGAGTAACATTAACAGTGTGTATATTTTCAGTCTTTCCTATTTGAATTATTTTTGTTCCCATTAAGATTTCAATCAATCTTACTTCTTAAGTCAGTAATACTTAATTGTAAGAAGACAGTAATTGTTCAGATCTACATAGGCTTCATTTCATATTTATAATTTGAGTATTAGCATATGAATGAGAAATTAGCTTTAAATGTTGAATGCAATGAAAGTTTCAAAAGAAAAGCAACAC
Source organism: Graphiurus murinus (assembly GCA_004027655.1). Classification (NCBI taxonomy): domain Eukaryota; kingdom Metazoa; phylum Chordata; class Mammalia; order Rodentia; family Gliridae; genus Graphiurus; species Graphiurus murinus. The sequence goes on from PVLC010029524.1 coordinate 6,818, forward strand.
TAGGAATCCAGGTGCTTTACAGAATAGATAAGGTCATCTTATGATCTTATGATCTTGGTGACTTTGTGCAAGAAAGAAAAAGCGTCCATTTTGGAAAGGAGTTGGCTTCAGATTTTATCATGGATGGGTGCAGAACCTATTTGTTAACATGCTCAATCTATACAAAAAATGTATAAAAGTAAGATGGTAATGTATGAAAGAAAACTGACCAGGAAATCACCCTTTCAGGAGATATTTTCTATATTGCAGATGTATTTCCTATCAACATTCTTCAGTAATGGAGCCCCATGAGTCAAAACCTTCTTGGAATTGAACTAATTTTGATGGCAAAACTGGGCCGAATACTTAGTGGCAAAATGGCCACAGAGCAGCAATGATTACAGTTTCAGATCTAGCTATTCAGCTACACCGTGGTCATTATTTGAAAGTACCAACCCTCTTCTTGGACTAAGTAGTCCATATGCTCTGCCAGTTCATTATCAAACTCATGTTATTATCTGTTAGCTTCCCACTTGAGAGCTAATTAGAAACTTAGTAGCTACTGAGCAGAAATAGGATAGCTTCTGCCAGGCTAGGTGGTGCACTCCTGTAATACCAGTACTTGGGAAGCTAAGACAGGAGGATTACAGGTTTGAGGCCAGACTCAGCAATTTATCAAACCCCTCAGTAACTTAATGAAACTCTGTTTCAAAATAAAAAATATAAAGGGCTGGGGATGTAGGTCAGAGTAAATTCCCCTGGGTTCAATTCCTAGTACTAAAAAAAAAAAAAAAAAATTAAATCACAAATATATTCCTGAAGTTACATTTTAAAGAAATTTTAAAGAAGTTAAACTTAGCCAGGGTGGTGGTGCACGCTTGTAATCCCAGCATTTGGGAGGCTGAGAATGGAGGATCCAGGTTCACAGCCAGCCTCAGCTACCTAGTGAGGCACTCTGCAACTTAGTGAGACCCTGTTTCAAAATAAAGAATAAAAATAGGGCTGGGGGTGTAGCTCGGAGGTAGAATGCCCCTGGGTTCAATCCCCAGTACCGCAAAAAAAAAAAAAAAAAAAAGTTAAACTTCAACGATACCCATTTGTGTTAATTCAGCATTTATTTCATAAAAGAAATAATCATGATTCTCCAAAAATATTGCTTTGTCAAGAGTGTTTATTTTGACAGAATTTTTTTAACTTGAAAACAAAGAGAAACATTACTGAGGAAAGACCCTCCCAGAAAGAGTGCTTTTAAAAAAGCTATAGGTTTACACAATGATCTTAAAACTAATGTCAATTTTCCACAGAATACTCCTATACCTGGCACTTACCACTTGAAAACATTTATTGAAGAATCCCTATTAAATCCAGTGAAAGCAACCTATAATTTTAAAAACGAAGGAAGGAAAAAGCCACCTCTTGTGCAAAGAAACAATCCAGTGCTAAATGATCTTCCACAGTATGTGCCTCCGGACTTCCTGGACCTGTTAAAGAAGCAAGCTGCCTCTTATTCCTTCAGAGACAAACCTCGGCCCAGCCCCAGCACACTAGTTTACAAAGATAAGGTAAAGCTCTACTAGCAGATGGGTGTTTTGTGGGAAAGCTACTAAGAGCCCCTGAGGAAAGATCTTTTATACATAAAATATATCCCACCCCCCAAATGGAGACCCTCCAGGATCTTATTTTCTATAGAGATCAAACAAGGGTTGCCGGACTTACAAATGGGTCCAATAAAATTTTTCCCCATAAGGTTTTCTTGACCTGAGGAGAGAACTTGGGGGTATTTTTCCTGTTTAGGGCCACTCTTTGCAGGGTTCCCCTAGCCTGGGAACTTGAGGATCTATCTATGATTAGGCCATGCTCTGGCCTTTTCAAGCAGCTGATAGAGTGAACCTTCTTTTAGAGAGAATACCCTGCTGGATTCAGTGTCCTACACCTGTAGTCTCAGTGCTTGGGAGGCTAAGTCAGGAGGATTAATAGGTTTGAGACCAGTCTTAACAAGTTAACAAGACCCTCAGCAACTTAGTGAGACCCTGTTTCAAAAGAAAAAAATTAAATTGCTGATGGTGTAGCTTGGAGATAGAATGCCCCTGGGTTCAATTCCCAGTACCAAAAATAAAGAGGATACCTTGCCCTCTCCATGAATATCTTTTTATTAGAGCATGCATATTAACTATATACCACAGGAAGCTTTTAAAATTTTTTCCTGGCTACAGGTGTAGTTCAGAGATAGAACATGTACTCATCATGCACGAGGCCCTGGGTTCAATCTAGCACACACAGAAAATAATTAAAAGAATAATTTGTGTGTGTGTGTGTGTGTGTGTGTGTGTGTGTGTGTGTGTGTGTGTGTAGAAATGAGCCTGTACATACAGAAGGGTCTGATTCTACTCAGCTCCAGTAGTTCATTCATAGCATTGACAGCACAGAGCTCTGGTATGCTTATAGCCCTGTACTATGCTCTGTGGAGAGATGATGTTCCTCATCTGGAAATATTTAAGTATCAAGTGCTGAGATAAATAGTGAAGCAAGACGTGCCAAGGGAGAGCTTAATGTAGGCTGGACTGAAAGGCTGGAAAGCTCCCTGGATTAAGTAGGATTTAGCTGGACTTGACTAATATACATGGCTTTTACACCAGCTCTTGATGCTTATAACCCATGTATATTCTCTTAGTTGCTCCATAAGTATTCTGAAATAGATGGATGGATGTTATCTCTCTTTTACATGCAACAAAAATGAGGTAAGTAGAGATTAAGTAACTTGTTCTAAGATATATAGCTAATAAATAAGCAGGTGAGGCAGCACTTTCAACTGAGGGCTTCTGAGCCCAAATTCAGCCCTCTTGCCAGTCTACTGTGTGCACCCACCATGAATGAAGGGTGGAGTTTGGGTAGGTGGGATCAAAGAAGGCATCTACAGGCCGGAGCACAGCCCCGTGGAAGACATGAAACTTCTGGAGCATGGCCTATGCTAGGGATGGAATTGTGACTTGGACTTTGGGCAGTTGTCTCAATTGTCTGTGCCCTAATATTCCCCAAGTGAGAAGAAGCTAATAATAGTATCAGTCTTCACTTTATCAGAACATTATGATGATAATTTGAGAAGAAATGCATGGCAACTGGAGGCCAAGTTAAGAACAAGAGGCTGTGATTGTTCAGGTACACAGGAAATGTTCAGCAGGATGAACACATGTATCCAACATGTAGACCCTTCCTTCTACTTTGGAAATTACAGCCATGAAACAGAACAGCATGATAAATGTTCAGTGGGTAAATCTATGCACTTCAGTGATGAATACAAACACCAAATTACTTGAACTTTTATAGCTTGGTATCAAGTAACCAAGCCACATGTGAAATTGTTCTGGTCATCCCAAATCATTCTTTTATATTCTCCTCTGCCATTTACTTCCCTCTTACTGGTCTCTGAGGGGTGGCCAAAGGCCCACTGTGGAAAGGAAAACACAGAAGGTTGATATTAGGCAAAACTAAAAAAGAACAAATGAATTTAGCTTACCCAGAAGGATGGATAAATCTTTGGAAAACATACTTTTTCTGTTTCTTTCTTGTCTTTTCTCCTTTCCTCTCCACCTTCCAAAGGATTAAGCTCCAGAAACTGGAAGAATTCCACGTTTTCCTAACTTTCTATTTCAAGAGTATATGAGAGTATGCTCACAAGTGGAGAGATGTTCAGATGTAACTTTGTAGCCGGGTACTTGTAATCTCAGTACTTGGGAGGTGGAGACAGGAGGATCACAGGTTAGCAGCCAACCTCAGCTACTTAGTGAGGTCTTCTGCAATTTAGTGAGACCCTGTTTCAAAATAAAGAATAAAAAATATGACTGGGAGTGTAGCTCAGAGGTAGAATGCCCGTGGGTTCAATCCCCAGTAAAAAAAAAAAAAAAAAAAAAGATGTAACTTTGTATAGTCACCCATAAAATTAAAAAATTTGAACTGGGCATGGAGGTACATGTCTGTTATCCCAGTACTTGGGAGGCTAAGATACAAGTTCGAGAACAGCCTCAGTAACATATCAAGACTAAGCAACCTAGTGAGGCCCTGTTTCAAAAATAAAAAGGGCTGGGTATGGTAGCATGGAGGTAGAATGCTCCTGGGTTCAATCCCCAGTACCAAAAAACAAAAACAATAACAAACAACAACAACAAAACTGTGGTATTTTAATAGGAGAACTCAGAATACTTTGAATTTTGAGTAGATACATTTATATATTAGTGTTATTAAGATAGGTCAGCATAATCAAGCCCATCATTTGAAATAGAGCATTTACCTTATGCCTCATCAGTGCTACTTTTTTTTTTTTTTGTGGTAGTGGGGATTGAACCCAGGGGCATTCTACCTCCAACATTTTTTATTCTTTATTTTCAATAAAAAATTTATTTTTATTCTTTATTTTGAATAAAAAATTTATTTTTATTCTTTATTTTATTCTATTTTTTATTCTTTATTTTGAAACAGGGTCTCACTAAGTTCCAGAAAGCCTCACTAAGTAAGCAGCTGAGGCTGGCCGCAAACTCAGATCCTCCTGTCTCAGCCTCCCAAGTACTGGGATTACAAGCGTGCACTACTACACCTGACTCATCAGTGCTACTTTTTATTTGTAACAAAGTTTTGCCTGGCACAGTGGTGCACACCTGTAATGCCAGCTGCTCTGGAGGCTGAGGCAAGAAGATCTCCAAGTCAAAGTCAACCTGGGCAACTTAGTAAGAATCTGTCTCCTAATAAAATAAAAAGGGCTGGGGATGTAGCTCAAAGGTAGAGCACTTATCTGCATGCACAAGGCCCTGGGTTCAATCCATAGCATCACAAGGAAAAAAAGAAAGAAAGAGTTTTTACTATTGGGGTTGGATATGTAGCTCAGTGGTAGAGCACTTCCCTCTCATGTGGGAGGATCACTTTCCACCACTGCAAAACAAAAGAGAAAGTTTTTGCTATTTTTAACACCTTTTTTCTGAAACATGTAATTCAATTGGAAAATCTATGACAAGGAGTCTTAATAGGCGGGTGTGTGTGTGTGTGTGCGCGCGCACATGCATATACTCGTCTATATCTGGCCCTTTCCAAAGAGGATTTGAGATGGTCCATAACTTTTTTTTTTATCAGAGAAATAATATGTTTCCATTGCAGAATATCAGAATATGTATACAGACGTGGGGCCATCTCTCTCCTTATGTGTGGCTTTGTGGCCTGCCGTTGCCCAGTGTTGCAGTCAACCACTGGTCCCAGGGTTATACCCCTTGTTTTTTGTTTTTGTTTTGTTTTATGATTTTAGTTTTCTTTGCTCACTTTCACTGCTCCTGTTGTGATTTCAATACCCATGTAGATGACCTTCCGACAACCTGGCTTCTTAGCTTCTTGATCTCTCCTCTACCTCAGTCATTACTCCACAATCTCAGATACATGAATCCCACGCTCCAGCTATAACTTGGCATCCCAACCCCAACAGTTTTTCCATCTGCCAGTTTACAACCCATTGATTCTCGCACCTTTTCACTCTCCTTCAACCCCTAATGTTTTCCCTTCCTTGCAAAGCTTAAATTTCATAGTTAATCAGGATAGTTACTCCCCAACTACACTGTTAATGCCCTTGACTTTGACTGTTAATCTCTTACTTGTTTGGCAAAGCCATAATCTAACTGCATACCTTGTAGCCAAATCCATGTAGCTGAATGCCTAGTCTCGTTTTAATCCTTCACCTCCACTGGATACCAAATGGACTTCCCTGACTCGTTTACTTTCCCGCTCTCCTGGGTGGCCCTATCTCACATCTCCCCTCTTTTCAAACATCTCACACCTCCTTCTAGTCCTTGGTTTTTATTTTACTTCTCAGCCTTCTTTGCTATTTATTTATCTGGGAGTGTTCCAAGCATTCATACCTCTGCTCCATCTGTACTTCTTCCTTAGATATGGATCTTATCCAACCTCAAGGCTATAAACACTATTGTTGGTGAACACTAACATATTTATATCTCCTGCCTAGATTTCTCTCTGAAGTCCCACTGCCTTTCTGACTTCTTCACCTACCTGTGTAATCCAGGGTTTTTCTCCCTCAGTACTATTGACATTTTAGCTAGGAAAAAATTTTCATGTGGGAGGCTGTTCTCTGCTTTGTAGGATGTTTAGCAGCATTCCTGGCCTCTACTCATTGCATAGCATTGGCTATCTCCCCTCCCAGTTGTGAGATGGGAGGATCTCAGATTCAAGAGCAGCCTCAGCAACTTAGACTCTTAGTAACCTAGGGTCTTAAAAAGTAAATAAAATAGGGCTGGGGATGTAGCTCAGAGACAGAACACCCCTGGGTTCAATCCCCAGTACCCCCAACACACACACCAAAATAATAATAATAATAATAATAATAATACCAAAATTATCACCAGACTTTGATAATGTCCTCTGGTGCATGAAAATGCTCCTGATGATAACCCTGGATTAAGGCATTATTGTAATAGGTGTGACCTCTAAGTGGTTTTTCTCAGGGTTAACAGAGCTATTGCGAATGGGATTTTTTTTCTTAATTTCTGTCTCAGCAAGTTCAATTATTAGTCTATAAAAATGCTACTTTTTATATATTGATTTGGTATCTGGCAACTTTACCAAATTTATTTTCCAGTTCCAACAGCCTTTTGGTATAGTCTTTAGATTTTCACACATATGTGTCTAACTCTATGCCACTCATTTGTCTTGAAATTTTATTTTTGTGAATTTCCCAAGGACTGAGATAAATGTTTTCCTTAAAAAGTTTTGCTTTTTCTTGTTTTCCTTAAAAAAGTTTTGTTTTTTCATTCAGGGGAACTACCAGGTTGGTACCACTTAAAACACACTGCTTATGTATTTATGGATCACTCCAGTGATGTGAATTTAGACTGGAACAAGCAAAAGGAACCAGCCTTTGGTTGTAATCCCTCAGGAATGGATTTCTTTCCCTTCCCAATTCTGCTTAGCACCAAGGTAACTCTCTGCAGTTCCCTTAGCAATGGGGTGAGGTAGGAGGGCTTACTTTCAGGAAGTGCCCTCTTAGGGTCTCAAATTCGTGTGGGTACAGCTCCCATTAGACTCCCCTACTCCACCATTGAAAGGCCCATGCTTTGACCTCTGGATCCTTCTAGGATCTTCTCTGGATCCTAGCACCCAGCAATATTCTTATGTTGAGTTTAGTTTGCACCAGCAAACATCTTCTGGGCAAAATTGGGCCCCATACCTCCTTGGCTTCTTGCAGTCTTGATTTGCGATGTTGTAATTCTCTATTACTTTGTCAACAATTTCATCTCCTCTTTAAAATTCTTTTATTTTTATTATTATTATTATTATTATTTTATTGGTGCATTGTAATCATACATCTTTGTGAGGTACAAGTTGGTAGAGGCATGCATGTACACATTTCTCATTTAATCTTTCTCCAATTCGTGCCCCACTACCCCCACCTTCCTCCTTCTCAAGTTCAGTTTAGTGATTGACTTTGATGTGTTTGTGAATATAAACATATATTCATCCCCCCCCATCACCTTCTTTACTCATCTAAGGTTTTTCCTTCTTCGTCTAGACTCCCTCTTGGGACCCACTTTCTCTTTAGCTTCCACATATTAGGGAGAGCATCTGATTTTTTACTCTTTGTGACTGACTAATCTCACTTAACATAATGTTTTCCAGTTCTATCCATTTCCCTGCAAATGACATGATTTTGTTCTTCTTTATAGCTGAGTAAAATTCCATTGTGTACATATCCTATAGTTTTGTAATCTATTCATCTGTTGATGGACATCTTGGCTGGTTCCATAGTTTGGCAATTGTGAATTGTGCGGCTATAAACGTAGATACACATGCATTGGTCTGATAGTTTGGTTTCCATTCTTTTGAGTAGATATCCAGAAGTGGTATTGCTGGATCATATGGTAGGTTCATTCCCATTCATCTGAAGATCTTCCATACTGTTTTCCAGAGTGGTTGCACTAATCTGCAATCCCACCAATAATGTATTAGGGTTTCTACTTCTCCACACCTTCACCAGCATTTGTTGTTGGTTGTGTTTTTGATGACTGTCATTCTAATTGGGGTTAGGTGAAATCTCAAGGTAGTCTTGATTTGCATCTCTCTTTTTGCTAATGATGTAGAACATTTCTTCATACGTTTATTGGCCATTTGTTTTCTTCTTTTGTGATTTAGATCCTTTGCCTATTTCTTGATTGGTTTTTTTGTTTTCTTAGCTGTGAGTTTCTTGAGTTCTCTGTATATTCTAGATATTAGCCCTCTATTGGAGAAGTAGCTGGCAAATATTTTCTCCCACTCTGTGGGCTGTCTGTTGAGGTTCTTGATGGTTTCCTTTGCTGCACAGAAGCTCTTCAGTTTAATGCAGTCCCATGGATTGATCTTCCTTTGAGTTGCTTGTGCCTTTGAGGTCTTGTTGAGAAAGTTTTTACCTGTGCCTATGTGTTGAAGTGTTGGATCTATGCCCTCTTCAAGTAGCTACAAGGTCTTTGGCCTGACTTCCAGGTTTTCCAATCTTGAATTGACAGGGTAAGAAAGTAGAGTTTATTTCCATTTTTCTGCATATGATTAACTATTTTTGCCAACATCATTTGTTGAAGACGCTATCTCTTCTCCAGTTATGTTTTTGGCTCCTTTGTCAAAAATTAATTGACTATAAGTGTGTGTGTCTGTTTCTGAATCTTCTGTTCTGCTCCATTGGTTTATGTGTCTGTTTTTGTGCCAATACCATGCTGTTTTTATTACTGCGGCTTTGTAGTAGAGTTTGAAGTCAGATATTGTGATACCTCCTGCATGGTTCTTACTACTAAGAACTACTTTGGCTATCCTGGGCTTTTTGTTGTTCCAAATGAATTTAAGGACTGATTTTTCTATGTCTGTGAGGAGTAACCTTGATAATTTAATGGGTATCACATTGAATCAGTAGATCACTTTTGGGAGAACGGCCATTTTGATGATATTTATTCTTCCTATCCAAAAGCATGGAAGATCTTTCCATCTTCTAAGGTCTTCTTCGGTTTCTTTTTAATATTTTAGTCCTCCTTTTCTAGTTGTTGACAGTGGGAAGGTTTATCATCTGAATAACCTAGCCTGTGGTTAGTGGAAATCAGAACCTTTTCTCTTTAGAAATATACGAGCTACACATCTTAACATAGCTTCACAACAGTCTACGATATGGACAGATCCTAACATAAAGCCACTCCCTACTGTAAGTCATAGAGTAGAATAATTGAGGAAAGTGTATATGGAAGTCTAAATTTTTGGAGATGCATCCCTGAAATGTCCTATAAAATATTGTTCTGTTCTACAACTCTGCCTGTACAATCATCACCATTTTAAATACATTTTATATTTTCAAATAGAAACATGGGTCCAGTGAGTTAAATGTTGGAGTTTAAAGTATAAGCTTGAAATAAACATGCTAGGAAAATTCAAAATAACTTCAAGTCTGCTAAGTCTGCTAGTCTGAAAGTATTCTAGAACCTTCCTACAATGAAGGAGATAGGGAGAAGGTAGTGGTGCTGCTCAGTCTGTAGCCAGTGAATGTGAATCAGTATTGAACAAGGTCAGTCAGCTCAAAACAAGATGGAGTGTTATGATACCACTGTGAAGATGCAAGGGACTTTTCAGAAAATGTTAAATACTGTGTGCCTTCAACACTTGCCTCAAAGGGTAAACATGAGTAATGTTCCTTACAATCCAATTAAAACAGATACTCTGGTTTTAAAATGAGCAAAGGACATGAACTAGCAATTTACAAAAGATATACTATTTACTTTTTAGTATGTTTTTTAACATAAAAAGATACTTTGCTTCAACCATAGAAATAATGACAGAAAGACACAATTTTTGCTTGCCTATAATGATTGAAAACTTAAGTATGTTGATACTGAATATTGGCAAAGGGGTTACAGAAAACATATATTCTCTTGTATGAATATAAATTGGTATAAATATTTTAGAGAGCAATTTTGCATCCTAGAATATTTTAAATCTTGTAGGTTTTTTTTTTGTTTGTTTGTTTGTTTTTGTACTCAGGATTGAACCCAGGGGCATTCTACCTCCAAGCTACACCCCTAGCCATTTTTATTTTTTATTTTGAAACAGGATCTCAGCAAGTTGCTGAGGGTCTCGCTAAGTGGCTGAGACTGTCCTTAAATCCATGATCCTCCCAAGTACTAGGATTATAGGCATACACCATTGCACCCAGCTCTAAATCATGTAGCTTTCAACTCATTGATGACACTGTCAAGAATTTATCCTTCAGCAAGTTTCTCTTTTTTATGCTGGTATTTTCACTGCCACATTTTTGGAAACCTGTATTACACCTTAAATCTATCAATAAATGATAGTTTTCTAAAAAAAAAAAAAAAAAAAGAATTTATCCTTCAGATGGTCTTACTAAATTACAGTGAGATATTTATATAACACTGCAGCATTGCTTGTAATTTCATTTAACTAGAAGACTAGTTAAATAATGAAATATCCATATAACAGCATGCTGTCTGGCATACCATTAAAAATAATGAGGTTAATCTACATGTGTTGATATGAAAGTATCTTCAAGTTATTATTAAGTGAAAAAAATCAAGGCATAGATAAATTTGTAGCATAATCCTATTTGTATAAATGAATACAAATGTACATATATGTGATGTTAAATATGTACTCTCTTTTTTTAATCAACTTTTTTTTACTAATTTAACAAATAATTTATTCCACAATGGCAACTGTGGTAAAAACTCCAGTAACATTAGCCAACCTGCTGGCATGTCTTATAGTCTTCTATTAATATAATATGTAGACATTTATAAACTATACAACCATACCAATTTATAAGCAACTAATAAATTTTGAAAGATTAGGAATATAATAAATAGTAAATAGTTTACTTTCCCCCTTTCTTTATATTATTTCTTTATACTCATGCGCCCCCTAATTTTTTCACTAGACTCCATTAAATTCTAGATTTAAATATGGCTAAGCAGCCGGGTGTGGTGGCGCACGCTTGTAATCCCAGCATTCAGGAGGCTGAGACCTGAGGATCCGGGTTCGCGGCCAGCCTCAGCTACCTAGTGAGGCACTCCGCAACTTAGTGAGACCCGGTTTCAAAATAAAGAATAAAAAATAGGGCTGGAGGTATAGCTCGAAGGTAGAGCACCCCTGAGTTCAATCCCCAGTACCGCAAAAAAAAAAAAAAAAAAAAAAAAATATGGCTAAGCATAAAACAAAACAGATGGTTATCAACAAAATATTTGAGTTTTATCAGTGTCTAAGCCACTTGAAGCTAATCTATAAAAGATAGTTATTCAACCTAAGGCAAATGTGGAGAAAGTTGGATTTGAATCTTAAGTTCTTAATGGATTGACCTGTCTGGTCCATGGGAACATCCAAGACCCAAGTTTTGAATGTCTATGTCCCATAAAGTTAATTGTATCATTAGTGGAATGTCCATTACCTAAAGAAAGAGCCCCAGACATACTCAACAGGATGTTCAACTTGAAGAAGATGGGGGAGTCTGGAGTAGTTAGACAATTGGATTAACAAGGTTGTAAACCCAAAAGATAAAATGATATTATACCTAAATAACAATGTCTAAGGAACTTTTTGCTTAAGGTGTATTGACTATTCACTATATGAAGAACTTGGGCTAACAGTTCTACATGCTTCATTGAAAGGATAACCAGTTTATCAATGTTCTGTGGTGAATCATTAAGATAATTTCCTGTACTATGGAGGGTACAGTATGTTCCACTTGAGGCCATCATAATCAAGTTCGTTACTGACAAGAACTTCAAAAAATATTCAGTGATAAAGTGTAAGGTTATGTCTTACAACACTTATGTGCTAGATGAAACCAATGTTGAATCACCTCATAACTTTTCCTTAAATCTCATTTCCATAAATAATCTAGGTCTACTTTTTGCTCTAAACTTCAATCCTATGTAGAAGCTCCCGTATATTATCACTGCTGCTATGTAACTTTTTATGCATTATGGTTCTATTTCTGCTAAATCTCTTATAGCCTTTATCAATGAGAGGTTTTCTTTAAAAAAAAAAAAACTGTCTTTTTAGAACTTTGGAATTATAAGAAAAAATTAAATTAAATTTTTTAAAATTAATTTTGTTTTTTAAATGCAACAAAATTCTGATATATGAGGCTAGACAAATTAAGTTACTAGACTGATATTCATTTACCTAATATCAATGTTGTAAAGAGGTTCAACTGAACTTTTATTTAGTGAGGTGATCTTCAACTATTCTAAACATGGTAAATGAACCTGTTATTTGTGCGTAAGTATAAAATGTATTCCTCATGAGATTATCTGTAAGTTAAAAAATTAGGCAGACGATGATTAAATACGATGTGAACAAGTACACTGAGCAATAAATTGAAACTTTTTCATTGAATTGACATCTGCTTTTTTTTTTTTTTTTAATTAAGTACAAAGGCCTAGTTAATGAACTCATTAGATGGGTCAAGGCAAGACACTTGAACTACACATTAAGATTTAAAAAGCAGTTGGTTTTGTAGTAGTTCTCTGGCACACGCACCCACACGCACATGCACACACACACACGTTGGTAGAGTACTCTGGATATTGGATTTTCCCCCATAATTTTGTGTAACGCACTGTTCACAATCCACAGTATTTTGATAACTATATAAATTGTTGAACTATGCCAAATTAGATATGACTGATAAACTCTTATAAAATATTTGGGAACTTCAGCTGTATTTCCCCAAAAGATTGACTTTAAACTACAAAAAAACAAAAATTCATATAAAAATACAACAGATTTAACAGATATCTTGGGGGAAAAAAAATCACACTGTAACTCAATTTTCTAACTTTGAAATATGACTAAGAAAAAAGGTTACAAGTAGTGATGTTTACATTAAAGAAAAAAAAAAAACAACTTAACTGGGTGAATTTGGTGGGGAGAGGGGGACGCTATACAGTATTATTGCACTCCATGAATGTGCAGATTTCCAAAATGTGCCAGCACTGAAAAACTATCTTGCATTGAGGTTTTCCAAGAGGTACAACGAGCCTGCCAAAAAGCATCTGGTCTGTACTAACAGCTTGCTGTCTTCAGTACAGGCCTTCATAATGTCAGTCATGCTGCTCTTGCAAAAATCCCTTAATGTAAAAGAGTTTTCAATGCTGATAGGTAGGGCTATGATCGATGATGTGGAAGTGAATCCATGTGCACGTTGAGCTTCATTTCATTGTCAAGAATTTGAACAAGTTGTTGCATGGATGGGAGATGACCAGATTCCAGCTTAGACCATACAGGTACATCATTTAAAGTTATTTCAAATGCACCTGTTGACATACACTGGTTCTCAATC
>PVLC010029525.1:0-20122 GCA_004027655.1 Graphiurus murinus
GCTCCTAATTCCATTTCCCATATTCTTAGTGAAATGTATAGTCTCTCCATAGTAAATATAAATATACTATGAAATATGATGCTCAAAATAAGGCATTGATGATTCTGTGAAGTTTGTTCTAATAACTTTCTCAACCACTAACTTCTACATCAAACATCCAGTGAACACTAGGGATCCACAGTGGACCCTGATTATAGGGTCCCTGACCTTTTGCAGCTCACAGGAGTAGAATTATAGACTAATGCAGAAAAATATTTGGAAGGTGGACACAGATTGTACACGTGGGAATTCCAACAGGGAAGGAATGTGAATCTTCTTATCCATATTTGTTGTGCCCCTTCTTATTCCTTGAGGAGGAAGAGGAGGCTGATCCTGACTCCATCAAGTATCATACAAGTACTTACTCTCTTTTCAAACTTATTGCCCTGCAGTCCCCAATCCTCCATCCTTACTCTAACTCAAGAAGAATGTTTCAGGCAGTATTCTTACTGCTCTGACACAAACACCTGACATGCACAGCTTTAGAGGAAGGAAGAGTTATTTTCTCACAGTTCTGGAGAGGTTCAGAGGTCATACTCCATTTTTGGGCTGGCTTCTGCCACAGCTGTGCTTCCTCAGTGCTGTTTGGCAGAGAGCAGGGAGAGCAAGGGTAGGGCAAAGGAAATATATAGTCCCTAAGCCACCCCTCCCCCCCCCCCGCCCGAGGAACCCATCTCCAACTGTGCTTTGCCTTCATAGTATGAAATCCAGGGACATTTTACTTTCAAACCGTAATAGGGAGTAAAGAATGTTAGGAATATATTTATTTCTGAGCCCTCCACTGTTATTAGTCAGGGTTATCCAGAAAATCCAAAGGCAGGAGAAGACCTGTGTCCAAGCTCAAAGACCATCAGGCAGAGAGAGTGAGTCCTTCCCTGCTCAGCCATTGGTTCTCTTCAGTTCTTCAAGGGACTGGATGAGGCCTATGTTGGGGAGGACAGTATGCTTTATTTTTCTAATGTTAATTTCATCTAGAAACACCCTCACAGATATACCCAGAAATAAGGTTAAACCAAATGCCTGGGTATCCATGGCTCAGTTAATTCATAGTTGACACATGAATTAACCCTCACATCCATCTTCTTCCTCTCCTTCTCTGCCTCTTTATTCATCACTACCTTAGATTAGGACTCTTCACAAGCAGATGCTCAGATGGAGTGGAGAAGGACAGGAGAGGAGCATACAGTGAAGCTGGAAAGGAGAGGAGGCTAAGCCAGGATGCAAGATTAAGTCAAGTCCAAGGGAGATGAAGAATCTCTGGGGACTTAGATTTCCCTGGCTAGTGCTGAGGAAATAGGGTATCTAGACCCATAAGGTCAGTCAATGGCCAAAGCTATAAATCCCCAGGTACTTTCTGTTCTCTGTAACTGCAGGAATAGTGGACTCTGGCAGCCAGATGTAGCATGCTGAAGAAGTATTCCAGGTTTGGCTTGGGAAGTGAAAGCATTGTATCCTGACAATTCAAAAGGAGTCTGGGGAGTTGGGCAAAGCACGGTAATAATCACAACAACCTTATTGTTGTCAAGGACTCTGCACCAGACACCAGACTACAGCTCTTCTAAACATGAAATTGTTATTCAATCATCACATCGAGTTTTTGTCGTTACAATATTAACTCCACTTTATAGATGAGAAGACAGACTTGGTGTGAGTTAAATGGCCCACAGGAACAACAAAGGCTGATGCATCCCTCCCCACCCCAAGATGCTACCAACTCTTTGCCCCATGTGCTTTCCCACTACCCCAACTTATCTGGCAAAAATATCATTACAGAACATGTAAGATAATTGGGTAGAATGCCAATATTTCCTTTTGTGGTATGGATAGTATCTCATATTTATAGTTATGCTCTCTTATAACTTGCCAGGATGAAACTCTGCATTTGTGCAGAGTAAAACCTCCTACCGTTGAGGAAGAGTTATGTAGGTCTATGCTGACAACAAAACACCTGTGATTTCTCTGAAAGTTTATTTTTCCAAAGATATTTAAAAGATTCAATAGTTGCCTGCTATGGCTTTTTTATACCCAGTTTTACACTGTGTGTTTCAAAAATTTGTCAAACCTAAAAGGAGTCTTCAGATGAGAGTGTAGTGCTATTTTTTAGTGGGAAGCTACAACATTTTCAAACTCAGCCATTCACTACTAAATGTAAAGAACAAATGGTGGAAAAATTCCATGTGTAAGCCATAAATACTGGGAACTTCCCACACTGGTGAGTCATATCACTTCACCTCCTGAAGGCTGAAAGGGACAGCTGTGTTTTTTTTTTTTAAACAAAAATAAATGCATTTGTATACTCCACTACTCCAGAGTTAGCAATTACTTTGATTTCTGCATTAAACATGCATATAATTGAAGACCTAATTAGGAAGATTTAGGAAGCCACGTTTTCTGAAGTTACTGTTTTGCAAAATGAATGCTATCAAACTAATTTATCCCTTCTAAATGTTAATTTTGAAAGTGACTTGTCAAGGGCTAGCTCAACAAAATTATAGTATTGTTCTAGAGTAGATATCAGGTTGTTTTTCTTCCTCAGTGGTTTCTTCACCTATTATAAAATTAATATTTTCATTTGCTGAGATTTGTCAAGAACTGAACAATTAAACAATTGTTTAAAGTGACATCTTTCAAGTTAGAACTTTCCAATTATATATTCAAAGTAAAGCCAGAAGTTTGATAAATTTATACAATTGCACAATGTTGAGTATGATAGTTACTCAGAAATTCTATCTTACTAATTTTTATCCTTTATTTTAGCACACATTTGACTTCTTTTACTGTAGCATCTAGCATTATTTTACATAGAAGATTACACTTTAAGGAAAGCTTTAGCATGTGTGAGTATATTTGAAGTTACCATATAATGGTGTTGAGATGTATTCATGCAGTAATTAGGAGAAAGACAGCTTGAGGCACCTAAATTATGTGGTTCCAACTGGCCGTCTTCTAATCACACTCTTTTTGGAAAAAAAAAAAAAAAAGAGCTAAAAGAGGTCTCATCATCTTTATTTTGTGAATACTCTTATTAAAAAAGAAAGCAATTTTCATAGAAATTTCAACTAAAGACTAGTAGAAGAGCAAGACAGTATAATACTAGTAACTCTAGTAGCATATTTATTTTCATTTCTTTCAGAACACTGGTGGGTGGTGGTTTTCACATGATGGTATCAAGTGACTTCTGGCTCCTAAGGAAACTTCTCTCTCTTCTCTTCACCCTCCCTCTCCTCCCCTCCTCCCCCTCTCTCTCTCTCTACACACACACACACACACACACACACACACACACACACACACACACACACACACACACACACAGTTCATTCTATCCAGTATCCAACGCCTAGAAATCTCTCTTGCTTTCTTGGTCTTCGCAGTGCCACCCTCTTTCCTCTCCTCTCAAGCATTCACCAGAGAATTCAAGAATCCCTGAGACAAGGAATTTTAAAACATGCTTAGCAGCAAGAAATCTGAGGGTAGAAGAAAGAGAAAATTGTGGGAATAATAAAAAAAAAATTCAATAAATTGTCTGCTCTGCTCTGTTCCCATCCACAGAATTTTATTGTGAAGTCTTCACTTTCTGGGTGCAGTACATTAGTGCCAGTCCCTTAAGCCATTCTTTCTGGTCCTTATTTTCCTGGGAGTCCCAGACTGCAGTTAAATGGAGACCAGGAAGAGGAAGTCAAGGCAAAGCTCTGAAGAACCCAAAGAAGGAGAGTGTGCTTCTCAGATTGCCTGGATTATGCAAATACCCTGCCTCAGGCCACAGCTACAAGGCAAGGACATAGCAATTCTTTAGTAAAACACTGTATCCTCCCCACTCCCTCATGAAAGAGAACTTAGTTTTATAATAGGGCCACATAAATTCTTCTTTTTAATAATGTATAGATTTTTCTCACCTTGACAATACAATATTATTATTGAGAGCTTTTAAACTAAGTTTTATGCACAGTAAACTGATTTTTTTAAAATTCTTATCTTTAAGAATAAGGACCAAGATTTCAAAACATTTTCATTTGGAAGTCTGGGGAGAAGAAAGATAGTAATAAGCAAAAGGGGTAAAGAGGTGAAACATGTGAAAAACAGATGTTGCATGCCAGAACAAATTAAAAATCAGAACCTTACTTTGCAGTTTAGACAGTGGACAATCTATACAGATGTGTGTAAAAAATACCCATGCAAAACTGGATTTCTTTTTTTTAAATTATGGGAACCTACTTTTCATATGCAACCCAGATGATTACTAACACAGAAATCTCTTCCTTGTTTGGAGATTGGCTATGGTATCTAAACTTCTCCATTCAGTGGACCCCACATGGGACTGAAAGTAATTTTAGGATCCATAACAGGATAATAATAAAAAAAAGGTAATGGAAATAAGTAAAATACTTTGAATAAAGGAAGGCCACTTTAAACCCCCAAATAATGTTGTAAATACAGAGCCTGTGTGTTGTGTAAGATGCTCATAGTTCTTTCAAAAATGTGGTATAAACAACTTCCCATCCCCACAGAGATTTTAATGTTATATGATATATTTGAATTAATATCATAGGTATTTCAAGTATTCCTCTTTATAATAATAATCATTAAACAAGAACAGGATTTCTTAATTTGAAGTTTATTAGGTTTTTATAGGGCTACAGAGAGTCCTTGATTCCTCTAAAATTGAATATAACATATTTGAGGGGAGGAATGAGTTACATAGCTTTCATACATTCTCATGAAGGTCCTTGAATTCTCAAACATTAAGAAACTGTGTAGGAGAAAGCAGAGCTCCATTAACAGGAGACAAGTCAATTTATCTTATATAAAAAATGAACTGTGTAGCCCAGGAAAGCTTTGTGAATAGCCAAAGTGTAAAACAAAGTAAGTGTTGTTTTTATGCCTTCAAACAAGTGTAATACAGCAGCTCTAGTAAATCACTTCCTTTTGGATGGATGTTTTAGATGTTCAATCTATTTGTCATCTGACACTCATTCTATACAATTTGAACAATTTAAAGAGCCATGGGAACCAACCATTAGTTGTTCTATGTCTTACATTACTGGCAATCATTCAAGAAAGAGCTGGGAAGGAAAAAGAAAAACTAAATATGGGGCTCAACCTGATGGTCAAGGGACACTGAAAGAGATAACAACAAGGAGAGAATAGGTCAAGGATTTGTTTGTTGGTAGCAAAGTATATAATTAAATTAAGCTTAGCAATATTGGGTCCTTATGCAAAGCACTATGTTCATGGGGAGAAAAAAATAGAAACTAAATTTGAAACTTGGTCATGTTATTATTTTTTTTATTTAATTTGATAAAAAATGGTCAAATAAATGAATTAAGATTTTGGCATTATTGGTTTCTCATGGCTAAAAGGACATTAGCATGTGATGAGCACAATGTAGTGGGTTTGCATTATGTTGAGTTAGCTGAGTTGGAAATATATTACCCCCGACACCCTGCCTACCTACTTCCAGGTTAATGTGGAATACAAGAGATGTTATCCTATGTGAGATTTGGGAGGCAAAAATGAAGCAAAAGGCATGTTCTTTTCAGCTCAGAAGGTCTGGTCAGGGCCAGGCTTAGCTGGCAGCTCTCATATGGGTGACTATTCACATGTACCAGCTTACCTCTTCAGACTGGGCAGCACTGGGCTTGCAGAAACTGTGGCTCCTGCCAGGATTCTGACTTCTGAGCAAGGTGCACATGGAGCTGTGTAATAAGAACACAAGCTTCTCCCATGCTAACTTATTAAAACTTATTATGCAAAAAAAAAAAAAGCATTTTAAGAAGTTTTATATTCTCCTGGGCTTAGGGAATAATAAGATATAACAGAAACTCATAGGAATCAGTTGTAGTTTCCATCACTTTTGTAATAGAGGCTTTCTAATAATAACTAGTAGAGTGAAAATTTACTTTCTGCAGAGAAGAAGGAAAATACAGGATAAAGTCACTCTTTGGCCTCTTTTTATTTCTCAAAGGTGACTAGGAAAGACATTGATTTGTTTGTAGCAAAAATAAATTGCATCTTAAATATAATTGGTGCAAAGCTATCATTTATTAAAATAAACTACTTTTATACCTAGTAGAACCCTCCTTATTTTGGCAAATATAAGTAAGAGTTACTAGATACCACAATGCCAGTAAAACGTTTAGGGAGAGACTCATGGATGGAGTTAAAAATCATTGAATCTTAGGGAAGGATATGTTTATGAGGAATAAAAATCATCTCAAATTAAACAGAATTAAAGAGGAGAATTTATCAAGATGTAGAATTTTAAAACATTACCCAAGAATAAAAAGATAGCTCTCTCTCTGGCTCTCCCCCTGCTCCCCCCCCCACACATCCTCTCCTTTTCTATCTGCCCCACTTTTTCCTTCCCTCTCTTGATATTTCAAGGTGTTAAGGTGCATGTGACACCCACTCTGCAACTTACATGGCCCTCCAGCTCAAGTGCCCCTAACCAACCAGGAAGTGTCTCTTGACAAAACTATTGGAAATATTGATTGTTGTAGCTCAGCCAATGGGTTGGCTATGCGAGGAGAGTTTCCAGTTTGGCTCCAATCAACTGTAGGCAGGGATCAAAATGCAATCTAGTGGCTAAAAGGCAGCAGGTGGAATTTCTCAAAGAAGAGGACTTGGGCTGGGCAGTCTTCCTGGGGGTTTTCACTTTCCATTTTGCTTTATTTATTATATTGTGGAAAGTAGTTGGATTTCATTGCTATTAAGCAGAGAATCAAGTAACTCTCTTGATGCTCTGGCTCCATCATATTGATGTTTATAAGTAACCTATTCCAAGTCCACATGTGAAGATTACTTAGAATGCATTTTAAAGCATTGAGACTTTTAGTAATAACTGCTATGTATGTATGGGATGTGGCTATTTAGTTTTTAAATATTTTTTGTTAACTTGAAAGACCAGTTTGAATTTTTTTTTACCCTAGATAATTTGTCTCCTTATCAATCAGAACAAAGAGTTCAGATCCCCATTCTCAAGGTATGTTTATGATGGATAAGTGACAATAATTGCAAGGGATTTTATGATTTGTCTTATTCCTTTTGGGTTATGCTCTTGTTTCTGAATAATAGAAAAATATAAAATTCCTTTAATGTTCATGCGAAGAAAATACCCTTTTTAACATTGGGTTATAAACAACATAAATAAGATATTTCTGGCAAGCATGGAAATTAATACAGTGAAATTAAAGTAGAATGTACAGAAGCATAATGAAACTGCAGAATGCTGAAACTAAAGGCTCTTTAGGTAACAGAGATTAAATAGTTTAATCCAACTCTTAATTTCAAAGTTAAGAAATGTAAGGTTGGTGGAGATTAGGTAGCTTTCTAGGAACTAGTTTGTATTTGAGCCAGTACTGAGCTTTGTGGTTTCAAAACAAGAAAAATAGAAAAATCTTGACTTGAAATATATCAAGGAAATTAACATCCTTCTGTATATTCTCTCCTTCTCTCTCATTGAACATTATTGCCAACCCAATATTCCAACAATATGACTACACCATTTAATGATACAAGTGAAAACATGGTTGAATCTCTGTTAATATGATTAGGAAGATTATTCTATCTTTTGTTAATAGTATCTTTGTTCATACTGAAAATTATTGAATACTGTATTTTTAATTAAAAATGATATAGTTAGCAATACTCATATCATTTTTTTCAGTACTGGGAATTGAACCCAGGGGCATTCTACCTCCAAGTTACACCCCCAGCCCTATTTTTTACTCTTTATTTTGAAACAGGATCTCATTAAGTTGTGGAGGGCCTCAGTAAGTAGCTGAACCCGGATCCTCCTGTCTCAGCCTCCCAAGTACTGGGATTACAAGTGTGCACCACCATGTCCTGCTTACTCACATAATTTATTGGCACAATTAGTGATATATATGGCTTTTATTGAAGCAGTATTAGAGAATTGAAGGGGAATGAGAAAATTGAGAGGATAGATTAATTCCTCGATTTCTATTCCATATTGTTAGTGTATCCTGAGAACAGAGATCATACTTAACTTACTGTATATGTGGAAAATTTTGGTGATGCTGGCAAGGACAAAAAAAAATGCAATGAAGGCTTTAATGTTTTCAGAAAGAGAATCATAATTCACTACTTCAAACTTGCATTAGCCTAAAGTATTTAGTCTATGATGAACCCAGTCAAAGGGTAATGTTAAAAAGCTCTAAGAGTCACAGTAAATGAAACATAAACTTATAAGACTAAAACTAAATATTGTGTGCGGTGCAGTGGTACCCGCCTGTAGTCCCAGTGACTTGAGAGACTGAGGCAGGACGATCACAAGTTCCAGGCCAGCCTGGGCAATTTAGTGAGACCCAGTCTCAAAATAAAAAATAAGTAAATAAATAAAAAGGGTTGGGGGTGTAGCTCAATGGTAGAGTAACCCTAGTTTCAATCACTAGTTTGGAAAACAAAAATAAAAAAAACACCTAAATATTTTTCAGTAGTATCAGTAAGCCAAAGGAAAGAAATAGGAGTCATTTTAACAGTGACCCATATGCAATTGTTTGTATAAGGCATTCTGGCTGCCTTTCCATTGGTCAAGTCTCTTGGCTCATTTGTACACTTAAATTTCATCCAGGGAGAGCCTTTCATGTCTATTTATATCATATCCTACTTTCATTTGGTTTATTTAATGACTTATGCATTAAACACAGCACAATTTCCTATGAGACTTGGAACATATGAATACAATTATTTTAAAATTATGTTTATGTTGTCATTTATAGAATTGCAAATTACCAAAGACATAAGGGATCATGGTGAAGTAGCACATAGTTGCTTGGAGCCCACATGTTTCTCCAAGACTTCCCTTGAAAGCTAGTAGTTTCCTTGGTACAGCCCATAGGTGAAGCATATGCAGGTCAACTCATAGCACATGGTTTGAATAGATGTGTCTGTAGGGTGAAAGGTCAAACTGG
Organism: Graphiurus murinus; assembly: GCA_004027655.1. Lineage (NCBI taxonomy): Eukaryota > Metazoa > Chordata > Mammalia > Rodentia > Gliridae > Graphiurus > Graphiurus murinus. The sequence continues at coordinate 8,973 of PVLC010029525.1, forward strand.
GGGTAGGTATTAATAGAGAATATAAACACAGGAGCAACTTCTTAAGTTGATCCAGAGCCTGGCCCTATCTTGATCCTATTTTTAAAAATCTGTCTTTTGTATGGAGGAAGAAATTTTATTCAAGAGAAAGCCCTCCATTCCTTAAGTGTGAGCTAATGGATGGATTACTTAAAGAGTAATACAAAGCAAACCTCTTTTTTTCTTTCTTTCTTTTTTAATACAGTAGATTTAGAAAGCAGCAAAAAGTTGTTAAGTAGTGAGAGCACCTCGTATTGATAGTGAACAAATCACTTAACTTTCTGTGTATCAGTGTCTCAATCCATTCATTTGTTCAGTACAAATTACCTACTAAGTACAAAAACTTTTGCTAATTTCTTGGATGGAGAAGTAGGAGTGGTGGGAGATGAGGCAGAAAGGGTATGCAGATGCCAAATTTAAAACGCATCTGGGGATTTAAGAGGGTCTGGGATGTATCTCAGTGGTGGGCTGCTTACCTAGCATGCATGAGGTCCTGGGTTCAATCCCAAGTACTGTAAAATAATAGTAATAGTAATATAAAGGGGTCTTGTGTGACATACTAAGCAATTAAGATTTATCTTTTTCTCAGCTGTTGATTATCATTAAAGAATTCTAAACAAAGGGGGCACGATTATACCTGACTATTAAAATAACACTCTGACAGTGATGTGGAGCAGGGATGGAAAGATAGCAGACCTAGACACAGGTCATTAATTGGACCAGGGATGATGGTAACCTGAACAAAGATCATGTCAGTAATGATGCATAGAAAAGATTGCTTTCGAGAAATTGTTAGGAAGCATTTGTCATTGATTAGATTGATGGTAAGAAAGCAGTGTGACTTGATAGTGACTGATACGATTTTTGACTTGTACAAATGAGGCTTATATGGGTTCATTTACAACAATAAAAGTAATTGTTACAGAAGACTGTTAACTTTTTCTATCAAATTATACATGTAAGGCAATAAAATATACTTCCTGACTGAATATGTAATGAAAGCAAGGTTAAAAACTGGTGTGTGTTGTTTCACTTCTGCTAATGAATGAGTTTTGGGCTCAATTGACAGTCTATATGGTTTTTATTTAAAGAACAGCCTGTACTTCCCTATGGAAATGAGGAACAAGCCTTGTAGGAAATTCCATACAAAGCTTTGAGGTCGAACATGCCGTGACTTGATAGACTAGGGCATCTGAATATCTAGTTCCCAACTCCAGAGAGCAAATGTTAGAAGATAGAATTGATGAATACTTGACTTAAACTAATTCCTTGAATATCTAGCCATGCATTTTATGCCATTTATCATTGTGGTTTCTCAGCACTTAGAAATATGAGCTCTGAATAAAAATGTAGAGAACCACCTGTCTGCATGGCAGTCTTCCAGGAATCCACAGCCAAATTTATGCTTACCACTAGCAGGAAATGTAGGCGGCCACCTTCTACTTGCCACTCTCAGATCCATTTTTCAAAAGAAGAGCATTGCAAAGAAACTAACTTTATGTTAAGGCTCGTATAATAGAGTGCACTTCTTGTGCATGACAGCTTAGAATTAGGTGTTAGGCACCGAGGGGAAATAAGTAAGTAAGTCTCACAATACATAATTTCTAACATCTCTTTCAGCCTTTTGAATTGGGAGTCTGATGCAGTAGGAGTTTGTTAGTGATGAAAGAGGCCAATAGTGAAGCAGACTGGTGCCATTACGTTTCTGTGTAGAATGATTAGGTAATATATGAATTTATTTTTGTTTAATTGGTAGATTTTTATATTTTAAAATTGTCAAAATTTTGAAATTTAAAAATAGTAGATTATTTGAAAGAGAAAATGACATATATCACCCAGACCATGCTTACTTGAGTGAGGGTGCTTTTCTCTATTCAGTGCTGCATGATTAGTTATTGAGCTGTATTAGTAAAATGCAAGGTTGGACAAGTATCTGGATCTACAGAGTCCCACTATATCAGAATTGTGGCAAGGTGAACATTATTGAGTATCTGTATTTTTTGTTGTTGTTTTGTTTTGTTACTGAGGATTAAACCCAGGGACATTCTACCTCCCAGCTACACTTCCAGCTATTTTTTTAATTTTAATTTTGAAACATGGTCTCACTAATTTGCTGAGGCTAGTCTCAAATGTGTGATCCTCCCATCTCAGTCTTATAAGTCCTGGAATTACAGGCATGGTAGCTATATTTTAAACAAGAGTGTTATGTAATATAATCAATCACACATGTCTTTAAATAACAGACCAAGTCAATTCTTCTCAGAAACATTTTGGAGATGGTCTTTTCTTTTCAAAATCATCCCCCCTACATCTCTTCCCCTCCCCTTTCAGAACTCCAGAACAACCCACATATTCTCTACCAAAACATCATTGCCAACATTTGGCCTTCTTTTTCCTTCTGCACACAGAACTCATCAATTATGATCTGCATAGGTCTCTACTGCTTTTTAGTACACTAGGCCTTTGTGAGTACATTTTCACTAACAACTCCTGTGGTCTAGGATTCATGTTGCTAAACTGTATGCTTAACTTTAATAAAATGTGGTTAATTCTAAGTTTTGACATTTAATACATTGACATACACCTGCCATCTCCACTTAATAAATGGATATAGGACATAGAACATTAGAATAATCATCTAAACTATCTTCTTTATCTTCTGAATACTATTGTATGCCAAATATTCACTTCCTGGTTTCTGATTCATTTTGGAACTTGTGTACATTTTAAAAATTTTTTAAAGTTAGGATGACTTTTTAATATTACATGTAAAAATTTACTCTCAGACTTTTCATTTAGACCAACTATCAACCCAATGTGGCAATTTTATGGACTCAATTAGCAAGCAATGCTGTAGAGATGGTAAAGTTCCATCATTCTTATACATACAAAATCACAAAGTCAAGTATTTTTGTTTTCAAAGTGATTTGTCTGCCAAAGGTCTACCTATAATCTTAAATAGTCCTTGGCGACACAACGATAAGGCTGTATTACAAAATACCTTGCAAAATAATGTCAGGAGAGCAAAAGCTAACTCACATCTCTCATCTTCTTTTAATGTTGATATACTCAGTCATTCATTCTTTTCTTTCTTCTCCTGTTTATAATGAAAGTCAATTCATTCTTTTTGGCTACTCACTCATATCTAGTACTAACAAGGAGAAAATGTAGCTGATTAGATAGTTACGTAGTCATTCAAAACCTTCTTACTTTGTTACCCAGTAGTGTTTAGTGATGAAGGATCATATTTCATGTATTTTTCCTGGTTATATTTACATGAATTCTGAATCAAAATGGCAGCTTTTCAAAATTGTGAAAACATTTAGAAGTTGTGGCATATTAGTACACTGTTCTCTTGTGAAAGGTAGTCCTATAGCTGGGCATGGTGGCGCATGTAATCCCAGCATTTGGGAGGCTGAGACCGGAGGATTGGGGTTCACAGCCATTCCGCAACTTAGTGAGACCTGTTTCAAAATAAAGAATAAAAAATGGGGCTGGGCTCAGAGGTAGAATGCCCCTGAGTTCAATCCCCAGTACTAAAAAAAAAAAAAAAAGGTAGTCCTATTACAAGCTGGACTCCCAAATCCTTCAATATTCAGCAAAAATTAATTTCAGCAGCCTATTCCTAGAAAAAAGTATAGGAATTTACAAATATACAAAGAAAACATTACTATTTTTGTTTAGTATACACTTCCATAGGGAGAGCATTGTTTTCTGGAGGGTAGATTGGTGTCAAATATTGAATCTTTTGATTTCCTATATTTGGGGTTTTCAAATCCACATATTTCTTTCTGTGTCTTCTGTTCAATTCTATTCAAAAGCTTTTGGTATTTCTTTTCAAAGATACCAAAGGACTTAATCTGGAGAATCCTTGAAACATGGACACCTGACAGATGGAGAACAATTCTCAGCTCCACAAATGCGTTACTTGATTTCATTGGATTGAATAGGATCATCTTTCTCTTTGGAGTTGATGCGATCATATTTCATAACACCAACTGGCAGCAAAAGAGCAATACAGGAAGGGAGAAAGTCAAACCTCGGGTCATAAATGTTTTTGGGGCGATGACTCTGGTGAGTTTTAAAATGGAACTTAAGTCCCCTTTTTGTCTTTCTCCATACCTTGGTGAATAGGTTTGCCCCTAGAGTCATGGTATTTTATTATCTGGTAAAGCTTTTAAATTATGTGTTTGTGAGCCCAAGTATGTCCTAAAACAGCATGGTGGGAGTTGTGGGCTAGTTTACTACTTGCCAGAGGCATTCTTGTAGAAGACATGATTTTCTCAAGTGATTTTGGGATATATTCATCTTAGAACATATATATTAAAGTATGTGTGTGCATACCTATGTATAATATGCACGTTTAAAACTTACTTGAAATTTTCTCCACTAAAGGCAGCAGAATAAAAATATTTGTTTGAAAACATTAAACATATACTAAGACATGCACGATATGAAAATTATGCCTTTTTTTAACTACTTGAAATAGATATTTTAGGGAGAAATATTTATTTTTCAAACTGTATTCTGTTGTAACACTACTTTTGTAATATAATGAAAAATAAGTCTAGCCTACTAAGCCTTATATTCTCAAGAGTTTCTGGTAAAAGTAATTTGTCATTAAATTTAGCCACCCTTTATTAATATTTGTTCACATGAAAGAAACTATATGGAACACCAAGCTGAAAAAGGCACTGTTATTATTTGAAGTCACTCACATCAAAATGAAAAATAATTGCTTGAAAGTAATGAGAAATATTTTTGAGAACTAACAAAGTATCACATATTTCTATTCCTCTTTCTCTCAAAAGAGAAATATCTTTATTGACTTTTTCCTGATAACAAAGCTAATGAATGTCTGTAATAAAATAAATTTCAAGCCGGGCATGGTGGCGCATGCTTGTAATCCCAGCATTCCGGAGGCTGAGACCAGAGGATCCGGATTCGCAGCCAGCCTCAGCTACCTAGTGAGGCACTCTGCAACTTAGTGAGACTCGGTTTCAAAATAAAGAATAAAAAATAGGCCTGAGGGTATAGCTCGGAGGTAGAATGCCCCTGAGTTCAATCCCCAGTACCGAAAAAAATAAAATAAAATAAAAATAAAAAAATAAATTTCAAGCAATGTTTGTGTGTACTGTAATAAGGGAACCTCATCCCTTCTTGAACCTTCCTGCCTGCCTCCCTTCTCATTCCACCCACCCTTTCCTCTAGTACTTCTACACATAGGTAAACATCCTGCGCATGTGTATACAGGTGGGTGTGAGTGTGTGCTTGCACATGTGTATGCTTCTATCTGTCACAGGTGTTAAGGACTCCATGTAGGTAAACAAAATTATAAATGACATGTGACCAATTTCAATTATAACTTTTTCTGTAGTTTATGCTTCTTATCCAATAATATGGTAGGGTTTTTTTTCACATAAAATCATAAAGCTTTCATTTGTGTTTTAGTAGTTAATATTTGTGTTAGCATTTAGTATTTTTTTTTTTTTTTTTTTTTTGGTGGCACTGGGGATGAAACTGAGAGGCATTCCACCTCTGAGCTATACTTCTAGTCCTATTTTTGATTCTTTATTTTGAAACAGAGTCTCACTAAGTTGCGGAGGGCCTCATTAAGTAGCTGAGGCTGGTTGTGAACTCAGATCCTCTGGACTCAGCCTCCCAAGTACTGGGATTATAAGCATGTGCCACCATGCCCGGCTAGCATTTAGTATTCATATATGTGTCTTGATGAGCATTTAGTGTTCACTTTATTGTTATATCTTATTTAACCAAGCCCCTCTTGATGGACATTTCAGTGGTCAAAAAGTAATTTTTGTAAGAAAGACAATGTTGGAATAAATATTACTCTCTAAAAGATTGAGGTAATTTACCACCAACAATATATGAGAAAAACTATTTTCTTATATTCTCAACAATACTTGGCATTTTTATACTTTTTTATACTCTGATGGATGATATCACATGGCTTAGTTAATTTGCATTTTGTCAGTTATGATTATTGGGCATTGCCTTTCATGTTATATAATCATTTCTTCCTATAGAATTGCTCATATGTCTATGGTATGTACTGTTTCTTTATGTGTCATGAGTATTAACTCCATTTCTCTCACAGAGATGTAAACACTTTTCTTCAATTATTCATTTTTTGATTGTATATATGACAGTCTTCCATACAGATAACATACTGAATTATCTTTTTTTATGCTTTAGTATCTTTTGGTGTCAAATTAAAAAAGCTTACACTTCATGATTTATATAATATTTGCTCTTATAGTTTTTTCTACTACTTTTGTAGCTTTTCTTATATTTAAACCCATCTGTTTTATCTGAACTATTCTTACACATTCTTTCATATATATTTTGGTTTTAAATTTGATCAAAATGATTAATATGTATAGATTAATTTTGAGGGACTGAATATCTTATTTTTTGAATTCTTTGTGTAGTTTCTGAAATCATAATATTTCTGATATCATATCTTTGCAGATATCCTTGCCCAAACTTTCGGGAAAGATTGACTTCAAGCATATACCTCAGCTCTGAACAAAACATCATGGTCAAAGCAAAGTAGCCTCTATTTGGCTGTCCCAGTGAGGCCAATGAGGACCTGAAGTGAGGTTAAAAAAAAGGAGGGTGATTGGGGTGACGGAACATCCCACCCATATCATGGGACTGAGCAGGAATGCTGAGGATGGGGTTGGAGCAGAGTTCTAAAAGAAGAGATGCTAGGTAGACAAAATAAAGTTTTTGAAGAACCAGAAATTAACTACAATATGTTTTATTTATTCATTTAGATATGGATTTAACTACTTAGGTAATCTAACCATAGATTAGACATTATAGACATTTTATATTTTTTCTACTTATTTAGACCATAACACAACACAAACAAGAGACCAAAAAGTAAAGAAGGTTTTATTTATACCAATGTTTTCTTTTTTTCCCCTAAACCATGGTTACTTTGAAATATTAGCTTATCCTTATCGATGTACTTTAAACAGACACCCTCCCTCTTCACTCCACTTTGTAACTTCCTCTCAATCTTACAAAAAATAGCCTATTAGAGTTATACTAAACAACTTATTTTAGAAAATGCTTTTCTATTTTAATCTCTTTATTTAACATTAATTTTTGCTTGGCTTAGTTTTTTACTTGGCTTACGAGAAACACAAGAAGAGAAAGATTTTTAAATTTCATCTTGTTATAAGAATTTTTTTTTTGGTCATATTCTTTGCTATATGACACTGCTCTAGAAATCTTCTTGGGGCCATATTTTAATTATAGGATTCAAATCCATTATCACTTGGGGACTTGGAATAAGTGTCCAGAGATTTGGGATAAAGAAGGAAAAATTAAATTGATACTTTCATCTTCATCTTGGGTCAGCTGTAGCAATAAAAAGAACAAATGATCTAATGGTTATAATTCCAAGCTGGGTTATAATAAATAATTAATTGCTCCTTCATAGAAATTAAAATTATGAATGCTAATCTATAAACTGATTTATCCAGATCTACAATGGTATATTGATTCTTCCCAGTCACTTCTGAGATATATTGCTTGTGCTTAACAATGAAATAGCAATCTAAAGTAATTAGCATCTTACAAAAGAAAATAATCAACTAGACTACCATAGATTGGTAGGCTAGAGCTCCTTGTTAGCATACTTCAGAGAATATGGACAGAAATTTAATCTTCAGTACATATATAAGCTGTAAAATAATATATTGCTTAACTGTGTATGTTTTAAGGTGTGCTACCTTAAAGCACAAAAGAATATCCAGAAATATTCAATACTAAGAGAGAAGGTGATATTATGAAATATTTAGAAATCAATAAAGATATTCCCCTAAGATAACAATTATTGGAAGTTATGTCCTTATATCATTAAATGATAGCAGATTGACTATTTAACAAAGTTTAAAAAGCAAATAATAATAGCAAATAATGAATGTGAATACACTAGGACTTTTTTTTTTAGCTTTTGAAAAATATGCGATCCAAGTTACAGGTATTGTATATTTTAACTGATTACAAGAAAATATTGGTTTTGTCTTTGGAAAATTCATCCTGCCACTTTAATTTTTTATTATATTAACTTTAGTTATGGTACTCTCATGGATTTATTCAACAATAACAATTTTGTTATTCAGCTTTTACTATTTAAAGAGAGTTTTAGCAGTCATATTTTCAAATTTCAAGATGCAACATCTACTGGATGTTTTTGTGTGTCCTTATATTTACAGTTTCTTCTCTTTATCATATAATCATGACTCTTGGATCTCAATTCCAAATTTAGAGCTCTTTAGAGCTACATGAATCAGAATTACTTAGCCTATTACCATAGCCTTTTCATGTACATGCTCCAGGATAAAAATTTCTGTGTCTTATTCATCATCCAAACACATGTTTTCTGATTTCCAGATAGTTGTAGAAAGCTGTTATGTGTTTATGACACACTCATCTTGTTTCCACACTGCCCATGTATGTGTTCTTTTTGGTATATCTTCACTTCATTGCAATGGCACTATAGGGAAGAGGTGATTTGAACTGGGATCTTCAGTAGATGGTTTTTTCCTTTATAGTTTACATATTCTTTTTTTATTGGTGCATTGTAATCATGCATCTTAATGAGGTACAAGCTGGTAGAAGCATACATGCATACAGTACTCATTGAACCCTTCCCCAATCCCCACTCTGTTCCCTCCCCCCTACCTCCTTTTCATGTCTGGCTTAGTGATTGACTTTGATATGTTTGAACCAAAGGTCTGATGCCCTTTTAACAACAAAAAGTAGGAAAAATAATGCTATTTTCAGAATTTTCTTTTTAAGTTCAGGGTTGGTTTGAGACCAGCCTCAGCAACTTAACAATATTCTATTTTGTTTTGTGGTACTGGGTATTGAAGCCAGGGGCATTCTATCTCTGAGCTACATCCTCAGCCCTATTTTGTCTTTTATTTTGAAACAGGGTCTCACTAAGTTGTGGAGTGCCTTTCTACGTTGCTGAGGCTGGCCTCAAAACTGTGATCCTCCTGTCTCAGCCTCATAAGTAGCAATACCCTATTAAAAAAAAAAATAAAAAATAGGACTGGGGGTATAGCTCGGAGGTAGGACATACCTGGGTTCAATCTCCAGTTCCAAAACCAAAAAAAGTTTAGGAATTTTTTTCTCACTCTTTGGGATCTTTACTATATCACACTAATGATAAGTGCTTTATATATATTCTCTCATTTAATCTTTTATCATCCTCAAAGGTAGACACAACCATCCCCTTCTTTTAGAGAAGAGAAGTAGAGTTCATAAAAGCAAAATAATTTTCCCAAATCATACAGCTAGTAAATGATACATTTGAGAACTAAACCTAAAGGTAATTGTTACCTATATGAACTCTCATCACTTTACATAATGTCTCTATACTCTCTTTCTAACTTAATGCCATCAGTATCTACATAATTTTTTATTGTATCTAGGTATCTAGTATATCTATCTGCAAATACTTAGTATTGGCTATTATGGGCTCAGTACTTTTCTGGATGTTGAGTTCATAAGATGAATGAGAACCAGGTATGGTTGTGTATCCATACCTGGAGACTAAGAAAGGAGGATTGCAGGTTTAAGGTCACCCTTAGCAACTTATTAAGACTCTCAGCAACCTAGCAAGATCCTGTTTCAAATAACAAAAAAGGGGCTTGGTGTATTCCTTGGAGGTAGAATGCTTCTAGGTTCAATCCCTAGTACCCTCCCCCACCCACATGCACACATATACAATGAATAAGACTTGGTTTCTGCATACTTCATTATTTTTGAAGAGCTCCTAATTCAAAGGAAGGCAGACAAGTAAACTCTTAAAATCACAGTACAGCAAATTCAATATAAGCAGCCCTGTGGGAACCTAGAGGCTGAATATTTATGGCATATTAGCTCATCCATATTCAACACAAAAGTAAATAGAAAGTATATTTAAATTTAAAATTTGTAAAAGTTATACATAGGACAGAAAATATATTTCCATGAATTTGGATTGAATAGAGTGTAGAGAAATACTGAACGACCAGCCCTGAATGAAAATACTGGACCATCAGATCCAATCACAGCTCTCAGCATTGTTCATCAAGTTATATACTTCCATCACAAAAAGTTGATTCTAAAGAAGATCAGTCATACCAGTTAGGTAATGTAGGGGATAGTTAATATGCTTTTCTCTTATTTTTATCATGGGAAAAAATCCTTCTCTTGATCATGAAGAAGCAGTTTGACTCTTTTTCAGTAGCTTCCAATGGTAGATATTAGTTTCCCTACCATTTTTCTTAGTCTGAATATTAATATATTTAAAAATGTCAATTTATGAAAATTTCTACCTAGCTTCACATATAATTAGAAACACATCCCAGAAGACACTTCAAATGTCTCCAACCTTATTGGCCTCTGAACATTACAATAATTTAAGACTTTCAGAGTCAGTTCTTGCTTTAGATATTATGAGTGACAGTGCATGTCATTTTGGTTGCTTTTTAGACCCAGTGAAAGTTCTTTTTAGACTTGAAGATGTTTTTAAAACATCATATATTATAGACATGTGTTGTATCCATACCTCTATGGTGAACATTGCATCTTTTTAATAGCTTTTCCCCTTAAAACAAGTGGTGTAACTTTACAGATAGTCACATATTAATTCATAGAACTAATGATATTCTAGCTGAGGAGGAGGATCCAATGGTTTTCTAACAGGGAACTTTACAATGTGTAAAAACATAAATGAAAACTCATTCTATGAGCATGAAACAGACACAGGATTAGATATTTTTATAAGATCATCAGGCTTGAGAGGTAACCTTTTTTCCCCCCTCAGTTTGAAGTTCTGCCTTTAATCATAAGGGATAGATATATTTGATAAATTAGATATTATGAGGGAGAGCCCAAGAAGGCATCTGAGTGAAACGCCTCTCCTCAGGTGCTGTGAGCTTGAATCAAATCTGCCATAAAAGCAGCTTCTTGATGGAAGGAAAAAAAAAGCAACAAAAAAGTCAACAAAGCAATGAAAGTTGAACTACACCTCAAGAGAACCCAGAAAGCCAACCAGGGAGAGCAAAGGAGCCTGGTTGAGTGGCAGCGATGCCACACCATAGAGC